>PVHP010003018.1:0-83239 GCA_004024765.1 Zapus hudsonius | reverse complement strand
CAGGAAGACTGGGATGAGTACTAAGATATACAGGATACCTTGCCACAAGGACTAATACAGACAGCCCACAGAGGAGGATATACAACTGATCAGGGATGGGGAGGGGGGGAATTGGGGAATTCGGGATAACAACGCATGGTTTGCCCACTAAATAATGTAACTCATTATGGACAATAAATATATATTAAAAAAAAAGAAACACATTCCTAAAGTAAAAATTCCTGCAAAAAAGTGTGAATTGAAGAAAGTAATACAAATATAATTCCAAATAACAGTGGGGCCTCTCATTCTTCTAATAAAAGCTTGTGACACAGTTAAAACGCGATGACAATTCAGCAAACAAAAATGAAATTATGGAAAAATGATTTAAATCATGGACTTGTTCCCAAAGTCATAAACAATAAACGTCATTCTCTGTAAAAAAAAAAAAAAAATTATCCCCACAATTTCTCCTTTCTGAATTTTGCTTTCTTGAAACATTCAATTCTAAACTAAGCCGTTACTTTAAAAATCAAGTATAAGAAATAAGTTCTGATTAGCGCCATAGTGCTTAATCACCTCTATTGGGGGCTTAGATTATAGTATATAGTGCTATACTATTATAATGGTATTACAATGCTAACCTCAGGCAATAAAAAACAAAAATATATAGTGGCATTTCAGGTATTGAATTGACCCAGTGGGGGAGATGTTAGAGTTAGGACTTCCACACATTCCATTGACATTTAAGGCTGCCTTACATAAAGGCTATACAAGATATCTTAATTGCTAATTTTTTAATAAAGGCCAAAAAAAAAAAAAACACATGGAACACTCAAGACGTTCAGATGTTTTTGGAGTCTAAAAGCTCTGACAGTCATCCAGGCCTGAAGACAGTTGCCCCTTTGGCTTTAGTTGTCATTTGTCTTTTCAGCTCAACCCTTCAGGTCACGAGTCTGTGTCACATTGTTCAACAAAACTTGACAACAGTTCTGTGATGAAATGCTCATCTCTGGAACTGAAATAAGAGAAATCTATTTTTAGCCCAGGATGTGCTAGCCATCAGATCAAATAGTAGATTATGGTTTTGGAGTTGCCTATCCATCAGCTTTTCGTCACAGAATAAGAGAAAGTTAATTGATTATGTGTGACACTGTGAGGTTGATCTATTCTTATCCAAGGAGTGGTAAAAACCTAGTCAGTAGGCATGGGATTTTTTTATTGTGCACAATCACTTTATGGTGGCTTTATCCTTTACCATAAATACAAAGAAAAAGAAAAGAAAGAACTTATTACTAGTTCCCACCTGGAGCCATCCCTGTCAAATGTTCACAGTAAAATTTTTTTGGGTTTGTTTTGCTTTGTTTTCGAATAGTTCTATTGCTGCTTTAATATTTTTAAAAATATTTTTATCCATTTATTTGCAAGCAGAGAGAAACACAAGAGAGACAGACAGAGAGAATGGGTGCACAGGGCCTCGAGCCACTGCAAATGGACTCCAGATGCATGCCCTACTTTGTGCATCTGGCTCTATGTGGGTACTGGGGTAATCAAACTTGGGTCTGTAGGCTTTGCAGGCAAGTGCCTTAACTGCTGAGCCATCTCTCTAGCCCTTAATATTTTTTGTTACTTTTGACATGGGTTTTGAAGAGGCAGCATGTGTTTTGAAGAGATTATTGATTCTGAATCTACATGGTTTGGTGATTGACAAGTCAAAGCTACTGAGCCTCAGTGTGATGCTTTGATTCAGCTGTCCTCCATAAACTTAATGTGTTCTGAATTCTTGATCCCCACCTGATGGCAACTTTGCAATTGGAACCTTGTTGGAGGTGTGTTGTTGGGGTGGGCTTATGGGTGTTATAATCAGCTTCCCCCTGCCAGTGTTTGGCACCTGCTCATGCTGCTGTTATCCACCTGTTGTTGGCCAGGAGGTGATGTCTAGTCTCTGCTCATGCCATCATTTTCCCTGCCATCATGGAGCTTCCCCTAGAGTCTGTGAGCCAAAATGGACCCTTTCCGCCACAAGCTGCTTTTGGTTGGGTTTTTTGTGCCAGCAGTGAGAAAGCTGACTACAACACTCAGTTTTCCAAGTTCATAAACAGAAATTCCCAGTGCTTCCTTAGGCTAAGATGAAAATTAAATATAATATTGCCCATTGAGTTATTGTAGAAATAAAACCCATTACCAAATAATATTTTTTCAAGTTAAACTAATTTTAGAATGTAATTAGCATTAAAACAGACCCAGGGCTGCACTCGTTTGCACAGATGCTACGTGTGATGGATTTGAACTTTGATTTGCTGTTGACATGTGACCTTAAAAACCCATTTAATCTCTTACACTCAGTTTTCTCAAGTAAAGTTAATATCAGTGCCAGCTACTCAGGGTTTCTATATTCAGGATCATAATGTCTATAAAAGTACAAAGCAACATATATATGGCTGTGATTATTATTAGTAATATTTTGGCTTAAAGTCACGCTCTCACCAATTAGACTAATAATTTGAACATATTTGTGTCCAACTGGGAAATTATGGAAAAGAGAAAAATATTTTTTTGAAATAGGTTGGTATTTATGAACCATCTGAATATATAGTAATTTCATTTACTGTATCAGGGAAGTACTTTATAGATGTGACTTGATGGCCATATCTTTAGTTGGGAAAGAACATTTCTTTAAGGTATAGTTAAAGCCTGTTCCACACAGAGGTAACTCTTATGACATATTTTATTTCCCCTCTGTTTGTATTTATGTGTTTGATAAATATGTTTTAAACAAATATTTATTTGTATACAAAGAGGGAGACAGAGAAGAGAGGGAGAGAGAGAGAGAGAGAGAGAGAGAGAGAGAGAGAGAGAGAGAGAGAGAGAGAGAGAGAGAGAGAGAGATTGGGCACACCAGGGCCTCTAATCACCACAAACAAACTCCAGATGCACAAGCCACTTTGTGCTTTATGTGGGTACTTGAGAATCGAACACTGGTCATTAGGCCTTGCAGGCAAGTGCCTTAATTGCTGAGCCATCTCTCCAGCCACTGATAAATCTATTTTGAATGAGGTATCCTGCCCGGATTAAAGCCTGGGGTGAAGGTGCAGATGGGAAACTGGCTATGAAAAGAGACAAGGTACTTACTCAACAATGTCCCCCACATTTGCACAGCTGAACCATCTCAGCTGAGGCAACCATGAATGTCAGGCATTGTCTGGGTGTGTTGGGAGAATGAAGCCAAATGTCTCTACCTGCTCTGGAATGAACTCATTATAATACTTGGGTGCTTAAGCTGCCTAGATAACTCCAAATTAATCATGCCCCCATTAAGTGTTACTTAATCACTCAAAGCCAACCCAGAACAAAGAGGTACGTGTTCACACCCAAATCAATTAGAGCAACAGCTTATAAAAAAAGAAAATGTGGCAAAGACGTACTTTTAACTATTGATCATAACAAAGTGGGAATTTCATAAAGGAGAATACTTCAGCAAGTGTTGCAATTCTATCCATGATTACAAAATTAAATTTGGAGTAGAATAAATTGGGAGATTATTTGCTTTATAATATGAATGTGACTAGAAGTTGAAATTAGTTTTACAAAGCATATGCTCTCACACTTTGAAACATAAATAAGAATATTTCAAAATTACTTCAGAATATTAAACACACATAGATTTTTATAAAGCCATTGGAATACTTCTAAAGTAGTCTACCATGATCTTATGCATCTATACTAGGAATGTATCAAATAATTTCCAATATTCTGTAAGTGATCACAATTATTCTGGCTTATAATGAAATATTTGGTTATACAAGCATTTCTACTATTTTATCAGAATCTAATAATTAAAGCCATTTCCCATATTGTTTTCTTTTTTAAAATATTTTATTTATTCATTTTCAAGCAGAGAGAGATACAGAGAGAGAGAGGTTGAGAGAGAGAGAGAGAGCACTTTAGGGCCACCACCTTATATGGGTACTGGGGAATTGAACCCGGGGCTTCGGCACTGGCGGCAAGTGCCTTAACCACTGAGCAATCTCTCCAGTCCCCCATATTGTTTTCTAACAATTTCTTAAAACCTGTATTTGTCTTGTTTCTTCCATAAGAAGCAACATTTTGGATTAGTTATGTCAGACAGAAGATAAAACTGCTCTCCCCAAAAACTCACACTGTATTGCACTTTGAACAGATGTAGAATTATAGCCAGGCTTTGCAAAAGTATTATTTATTTATTTGCAAGCAGAGAGAGATAGAGAGAAGAGTGACAGAGAGAATGGGTGTGCCAAGGCCTACAGATGTGTGTACCACCTTGTAGTCTGACTTTATGTGGGTACTGGGGAATCAAAACTAGGTCCTTAGGCTTTGCAGGCAAGTGCCTTAACTGCTGAGCCAGCTCTCCAGCACCCAGATGCAGAATTATATATGTGTGTTCAGTAGCAACCCTTCTCTTTATCCACACATGTTTTGGGAGATAGAGCTTCAACTCATTTGTATTGAAGCCCTACCACACAGGCTTGTATGGTATATAAGGAAACAGAAATGTGACCCCTAAACTTCATGTTACTACTGTGTTCATTCACTTGAAATTTTCTTCTACAATGAATATTTTGAAGTCTATGATGTGAAGAGAATTTCAACAGTGGATTAGATGTTTGACAGAATAGCATCTGTGTCAAATGGAGAACGTTAATTTCTTTACAGGGAATGGTGCATATTTTGGCTTGTATTTTTCTTTGATCTGTATAAAAATCAAGGAAATGTGTTTAGCTGAAATAGACCAAATGTTCCTGAATTTGCTTCCATTTCTGAGTCTAGTGGCTTATTGGTCTTTAAAGCATTTCTAAAACCTGTTGCCGTCTTTACTAATAGAAGCCGGCTTTCATTTGATGCACTTCCTATAACACGGGGAAGAGACCTAATAGATGATTATATGTGATCAGAGTTTGTCCTTACAAAGAAAACATGTACTTTTCCTGTCCATTTCTGTTACTGTTTTTTTTTTTTTTGACTCTGGAACTTGGCAAAAAAAAAATCTGAGAAATAGGAAAGCTTCTTTATTGAGGACCATGGCATAGGTCAGGGTCAAAGTGCAGATCACATTTCTTATCATGGGAGGCAGCCAAGTCATTGGGGTTGCTTGTAAGAAAGTCCAAGTGAGGTCTTAGGGAGGTTCAGAGAACAAAGCAGTATCTCTTTTGAATTTCATTGGCTTTTCTGACCATGAAGCAGGTATTCGGGTTTACACTACATGAAAACATGGAGTCATCCCATCTCTGTGCTGTGTCACCCTGCCTTTCACGACAGCAGACTGTCTTCACACCTTATCCAACTCCCACCCCACAGAGCCTATTAAAATGCCTGCCTTACACTGGAAGGTGCAATGTGTCCTGCATTCACTCCATCTTGGAGCTCATAAATTATTTATGCCTATCAAGGCCTCTGTGAACTTGCTCTGTTGACCCACGTCTTTCTGAAATGCCCTGCATTTCATAGTCCCTGTTCCTTAAGGAGAAGCTAAACACTGGCTCCTAGTTTTCCTTGCAATAAAGGCTTAGTCATAGGTCTTAGATTTGTCCAATCCCAGAACAGCTTTTTGAAAAGCTCGGATTCAGAAGAGAGTGTGGGAAAGCACATGCTGGTGGAATGGGGCATTTGCCTGGCTTTTTCAGGCAGTGGAAGTGAAGGTTCCAGCTTGTGGAGTGGCAGCTTCAGTGTGGGAGGACAGGAGCTCTTCACTGGGGTACTCCATTGTATGGCTTTGACTTCGCTCCTGCTGGGCTAGCTCCGAGCCTGCTCCTGTGGTCATAGACTCCTTTCCAAATGAGTTCTCGCATACTCCTGTTTACAGCTAAGGACACTGAAAGGGGTACAGATGGAGTTTGCTTTTTGTAATGACATTTTTTTAATTTAATGCTAAAATTTTATAACTGCCTCTGCTAGAGACTTAGATTTAATTTTTAAAAAACTTACTCTTATTTTATTCTGAGTGTTTTAAAAACACATTTGAAAAGGTATAAATAACTCTTAAACCATTTTATATGATATCCTCAGAGTGAGTCAGAAAAACAGAATGAAACATAAACAATATAGTTCTTTTTAAAAGAAGAAAGTGGGTAGCAGCATAAAAGACCGGGAAGAAAACGAGAAGACCATGAGAAAGAATGTAGTAGTGTAGATACGATAATATGAGATTCCTCACTGCACCAATTTGCTGTCTGATGCACAACAAGCCCTTGCTTTGGTAGAACAAGGCGGGGAGAGCAATACTAACCTTAGTGTTGGGACAGGGAGGACAGTGTGGAATAAGATCTGAGAAAGAACTGCAGGGGGAGCAAGATTCCAAATCTCCAAGGAAAGCCTTGTCAGGAGCTGAGGCCTTGGATGGCTATAGAGAAGCCGTGCCTTCTAGAAACTATAATCTGAGTCCTTTCCTTCCATAAACTGCTTTGGATCTGTGATTTTCTCAGCATCAAGAAGGTAACTGCTACATGAGGTCCTGTCCTAAGTCTTCTTTAACTAGGGGTTTCCAATTTGGGTCTCAGTGAAAAGTTCAATCTTTCTTTTCTCTTCCTAGTAGACAACAAGTTTATATCTTGGCAGGTACTGGATCAAGATGGTCCAAAGGCTGAATGCAACCTTCTTCTAATAATTCCTTATTTAAATAACAGTGTTCTGAAAACATCAAAATACTCTGTTGTTTTTTCCTATTGTGAAAGTGATTTTAAGATCAAATATAACTAAATTCAAAGAACAATATACTTATGAATAATAATCAAAAGGAGTGATATGGAAAGCTATTTTCTTTTTTTAAAAAAAAATAAATGCTAGATCTAAAAGAAATTTTAAAAGGGATAGAAGCCTTGCAATCTGTTACTGCCTTTGATATGTGAAGGACTGGTTTGTTAATGCTGGTAGACTTATATAATATCATACTTTCAACTTCACTGGAAAGCAAAAAAAAAAACCACTCTGAATGTTTTGGCTATCCAAAATTATTACATAACAGTAAAAATGAGATTTCAACCAAGAACAAAATGCTAGTTTTAATGATGACTGTGAACAGCTTCAGTGAAGTAAGAACATTAATAATTTTTAAAATGTGATATCATCTCTTACCTGATAAAATTTTCTCAGAATATATTACCCAACAACAACCTGTGGCTAAAGTATGAAGAATAAAATGAATTGCATTCCACATAAAACCCTCTGGTTCAAAGAGTAAATAGGTCTGAGAAGACAGCAAGCCAGAAATCTAAGACATGAAAAAAAATGGTTTCCTCACTCTCATTGCATGGGGATTGAAGGTATCAAGTTGGCATATTAATCACAGCAATTATAACTACTTAAGAAACCATTCTTTCTATTCAAAATACCCCATTTATATTAGCAATAAGAAATATGAAATCATTTAACCCTTCAGACATGTTACATATTTCATGTGTTCCTTTCAGGTATGGTGTATGTAGTAGAGACTATATTGCATATTTGATGCTATACCATGTACTTTTCTCCTAATATAATTTAATACGTTAGTAGAAACTCTTCAATGGTATCATTTGAAGAGATCCTGCCTTTTTATCACACAGGCACACTGCAGTGTTTGAAGGCAGTCTTCCTTTATTAGAGCTCTGTTCAGGATGTTCCTGTTTTGAACTTATAAGACAACTTGTTTTGAACAGCTTTCTGGGTAAGTTTCCTATTTGAACTTACTCTGTAGCCTCAGACTGGCCTTCAACTCACATCTTCCCACCTCAGTCTCCCAAGTACTGGGAATATCAAGATATATATATGTATATATGTATGTGTATATATGTATATATATATATGCAAGCAGATAGATACAGAAAGAGAAAGAGGGAGAGGGAGAGGGAGAGGGAGAGGGAGAGGGAGAGGGAGAGGGAGAGGGAGAGAGAGAAATGAGTTGTCCAGAGCCTCTAGCTGCTACAAACAAACTCCAGGTGCATACACCACTTTGTGCATCTGGCTTTATGTGGGTACTTTGGAATCCAACCTGGGTCATTAGGCTTTGCAAGCAGGTACCTTAACCACTGAGCTTTTTCTCCCACCCAAAAATTTTTAAAAATAAGACTATGGACCTCTGCTCTCTGTGAGACTATCAGGTCTCACAATACCGGTGAGAGTCTAGTCTATTTGCATTGAACTCTGAGATCTCTCTCCTAGTGTGTTTATTCTTTTCTTTTGGAGAGATAGCAATTGGAAAGTGACTGTAAATTGTATTTTAGAAAGATATTTGGCCTGCATGACAAGTTTTTACCATCTTCTACATGATAAAACCTGTGTTCTGTGGTCTCTTGGTCTTCCCCTATCAGGATGATATGTGATTAAAATCCATTATGGGACTGCTGTGAGCTAATCCAATAAATCCCCTTTCTGTTTGTTAAAATTCATTCTGTTGGTTCTGTTCTTCTAGAGAACCCTGACTAATACAGAATTTGATACCAGGAGTGGGGTTATATTGGCTGAGATGAATCTGACTGTGTGGCTTTTGATCTTTTGGAACTTGTGTGCAAGAGGACTGGGCATGGATTTGGTACTTGCAACTGAAGACATCTTCCAGAGTGGTGAGCCATGTGTTATAGACTATTCTGGTGAGAATTTGAAATGCTACGTGTAGAGAGAATTTCACTTGAAGGTTTGGCTTGTGAACTTTCTAAGGGGAAGAGAGACTGCAGAAAACTTTATTAGAACAGCATAACTGGAATAAGGGATGGATGTGTTCTGCTGCTCTTGCCCAGAAAGTTTGATCAAGGTTGAATTTAAGTAATGGACTGATGTGTTTGGCTAATGATATGGAACTGAGAATTTAAGACATAAGGTTGGAAAAAACTCAAAGCAAGTTTAACTTACTGACACAGAGACTGGCTTTAGGTTACTGAAGCTGCTATTGTCAACACATTAACAATCCTAAAGAAGATAGCCTAACTGCTCTACATTGAAGCAATGGGAAGGATGCCTAAGGTGTTTC
The DNA here is from genome assembly GCA_004024765.1 of Zapus hudsonius. Classification (NCBI taxonomy): domain Eukaryota; kingdom Metazoa; phylum Chordata; class Mammalia; order Rodentia; family Dipodidae; genus Zapus; species Zapus hudsonius. The sequence goes on along the minus strand of PVHP010003018.1, from coordinate 74,283 downwards.
CACACAGGACTGAATGATAGACTGTACAAACTCTTTTGGAAGGAGATAGATGAAAGGAAGGAATCTGCTCTTCAAGGTCATAATTTATTTCATCTCTGAATTAACAACATGGCTGTGTCCTGCATACCTGGTATTGCTTTTGGAAGCAGGAGAAATGCATGCATGGAGTGGGCCATGAAGCACACATGGTTCCAGGAGCTGCTGTTGAGATGCAGTTTATGGAACAGGGCAAAGTCCCTGATTGGCCAGGGAAACTGTTGGAGAGATGGACCATGGTTTGCAACGGAGACCTGAAGATGTTCTGGGTATTCCAGGACTGCTCAAGGACTACCATGGAGTGCTGTTGGATTGGGATGGAAGTTTTTCCTTGCTTCTTAGCCAAACTGGAGGGCTGAATTGGAAAATCCAGAAATTGTCAATCACCGCTTGTGATATTGGACTTGAACTATAGATGTTTCTATAGAAGATACAGTTTGATGTCAAGTTGACAAAGGGGTGGACTTGTGATGATTAAGTTTTAAGCCAACTTGATCTTTTAGTAATCTTTGGTGGGTTTCTGATATTGTTCACAGGAAGGCAGTCCTCTCAGTAGAGGTCAAGATGCAAGAAAGCTCAAGGAAGCTAGAAATGAACATCCCTTCCTGGGAGGGCAGTGTAGGGAGGAAATTCCACAGATTTAGGAAGCCAACAAGTCTGGGATAAGGTTGTAAGACCCTGCCCTAAGGCTATATAAAGGGAAAAGAAATCTCTCTCCATCCCCTGCCTCCCTGCCTGCCTGGCTGCTAGTGCTTGTTCTGTATCTGTTCTTTGACATTGGAATAAAGCTTCCTCAGTCCTCTAGCCTGGACTAAAGACCAGTGGCTCCCCAGGAAGCCTTTAGGTCTTCAGTGCTGGATTGGAACTGATGAGGTATCCAGCCACCTGGACTGAGTGAAAACCAGTTCCTTGACTCTTAGGCTTGCAGATTGCTATTGTGGGACTGCCATGAGCTAATCAAATAAATCCCCTTTTTGTTTACTACAATTCATTCTGTTGGTTCTGTTCCTCAAGGGAACCTGACTAATACACCCCCCTTCCCTAGTGATGCCCCCTGATGTCATTCTTGGTCTTGTTTTTTCAGCAAACAACACTGTGCATCCAACTCCTTAACCTACCTCCTAGCAAAACCTCGGGAATCTGGCTCCAGACTTTCTCTAGCCCTTTACCTTAGCATCTCCAGTCTGATTCTTTTACCTTAGACATTCTGGGATTTGGCTTTGTCCCAAAGACATGCTGAATCCCTCTGCTTCTGCAAAAAGTTGTTCATGTGACATACACAGTCTGGAATACCTCCAAATATTTTATCTGCTGTATAATTGCCCTCCATTCTAGTCAGAACTTTCCTCCTCAGCTCCATACTCTGAGGTTCTAAGGTCCGACTGCATACAGGGCCCTTGTCACTACCCAGCTTTACTATAAATAATTTTGTCTCATTCCCTGGGCAAGGACATTAGATCTCATACAATGTTAAATTCCACATAGTCCTCCCAACACACACAATGCCTCCCATATGAAGTTTGCTAAATGACTTTGGAAAATATATTTCGTTACCATTCTATGTTCCTTCTTGAACTTGACTTTTTACAATAAGATGTTTTCAAGCGTCTTTCCACATAAGAGACCACAGCTTTAACTTCTGTAAACCTTCACAAGAGGGTTACGAGCACAGTATCCTTTCTTGTATTACTATGATTTATTTGGAATTTGATAAGAAAACACAGATTCCCCTTTTGTGAAATGAATCATCTCTGAATTTTCTCCTCTGTCTTTGCTCAGTGGCTCCTACTGCTCTGTGCACACAACAGAGTGTGAAGGACATGAAGGACCTTCTGTATCCAAATGATTTATAGCTCAAGTCCCAATCTTTCCACTGGATCTTCCACATTTTCACTGTTTACATTTCCCTTTTAAACATTCTACCACAGGTCTGCTCATGCACTGAGTTCTATTAAATTATTTTCCTGCTTAAGGGGAAATTTTTGTTTCCCTGTTCAGAATCTGTCTTGCATAATCTTTCTGCTCCAAATTAGTGTTCTACACTCAGCCTTGCTATTTTAGTAATAGAGATGATGACTTCCTATATGTTCTAGATATTAAAAATGCATGTAGTACACTCTGGGGAAGTTAGGTTCACTTCTATTTTTAGCATGATCCGTAGGTATTTGTGCTGACCAACTTTTAGGTCACAAATAGCTTCTTATTTTAAGAAGCAGCAACACTATGAATGTTAATGATTGAAACATCGGTATTAATAGTTGGTCTAATTTGTTTTTTTTTTTTCATTCTCTACACTTAGTCTAAAGCTTTTCTCTGCTGATAAAAAATATTTTAAGGTACTACCCATCCCCACACTCTACCACTCTATTCCCAGTCACATAAAGAAGTTTCTGGAATCCCATTAACTGTGTCCTGTACAATAATAGCACATTCTGTATGTATACTTAATTTCCCATGGTGTAATATTGCCAGCCCAGGACCATGGGCTCTCTTATGTGGCTCCTGAGGGGTTGAATGAAGTTTTGTACTTCTTCCTCTCATGCTTACCAGGATTCTCCGAAAACTCTGAGGGAGCTCCCCACCAATGACTGACAGCCAAATCCACCTCTCACTAGGCAGTTGTTCATTCTGATAAAGGCAGTAGCTATCATTTACCCAGCCTCTGTACTGGCGCTGTGGAACACCTGCTGGCTTTCTCATAAGTGATAGAAGAGAAGCTCTTCTCTCTCCACCCCTTCTATTTCATCTCATAGGAAGTCACATCACTAACAAGGGCCGTAAATATAGGGGCAGCTTCATCTTGTCTCTGAGATTCACTATCTCTGATGGTACCTAATGGTGGGAAATCCCTATTTCTAAAAGAGCTAGCTTGTTTTTGAAACCTTCTGGGACTGTGGATGTAGGCACAGGGGCCACTTGGAGAAGTTGGTTCAGGATTTTCATCTCAAAAAAATACATTACTTAAAATATAGTATTAAAAATCAGACTTTTTCAGGTTGGCCTAGAGATAATGTGGAAGTAGCCCTAAAGATAGAAGATACTCCAGCCCATTGGTTTTCAGAAGGCCTAATTAGTCTGAGAGTCAAGAATTTTAAGCAGTGACTGTGGAAGGAAGCCTGACTCTTTCCCACTGACAACCTTCTGAGAGATGTGCCTCAGGACCTTCTGGGAATGAGAACATTGAAAACTATCCATCAGCTCCCATCCCTCTTTGGTTGATAGTTCATGACCCATGTGTGCAAACCTTGGATGTCAGAGGTCAGAGATAGATCAAGCCATTATGACCAACTCAGTAATTCCTCTGGTACCTTGGTTCTCTGGGGAGCATGGACCTGAGGACATCTGCCCTTTATTCAGAGCAGGTCCTTCTCAGGCATGAGGGGTTTTGGGTGGGCTCTTTGCCCACTCACCTTCTAGGCATCTTCAACTATTCATAAGACTCCACAATGGTGTGTTAGGTGGCTTTAGTTTTCTCTGCCACCAGTCATGTAAGGGGCCACTTTTTCAGAGACTGAGGCTTCAGAAAACTGCTCCCAACATATTATCAGTAGCCATAGGCACTGAAGTTCGATATTGTCTGGATGACAAAATTGACTATTCTAGATGTACAGATAAATGGGAAAAAATATACAGAGGACAACTATGGTCACAAAGACATACTCAAGGTCAGGCTTGAGCAGCATAGAGTGTCCTCAAATTCATCTCTCTCCTTCACAAGAGAGTTTTCCAGACATCAGATTCTGCTGCTTAAAAAAATTTTTTTTGTTAACCAAGGGAAGTCTCTTGTGGGTGTTTCCCCAGCCCCATCTCTACCATAGTACAGACTAAGTGACGTGCTGCCTTTGTCTCTGAGCCATCAAAGATGGCTCTTAGATTCCTCTTTTCTGAGGTTGCCTAGGGCAGCTTTTTTTCTTGTCCATTTAAGCAGAATGATTCTTCCAGAATAATTTTTTTCTCACTTCCAGCCTTCCATCTGGACTCCTGAAGCTTCTCTTGTGCGTACTAAGATCCTGAAGCTATGCTGGGTTTACATAGATATTTGCCAAACAACTTCTATTTTCCAGGAACTGGGCTAGGGACTTGTGATGTGACAGCTGGGGATATTCTTTTTGTTTTCTCAACAGAAATGAACATGACGCACTGTCCAACTCAAATCAGTTGAAATTTGCAGTCTGTGTTATGTGCCAGGCACTTTTTTGAGCTAGGTAAACATAAAACTACTTTCAGCAAAAGACTCTAACTTGGGCTTTTAACACAAGCATGAACATTTATGACCACACAGTGGAAATTAAGTTATTTGAGGTATAATACACCAGGCTCTGGTTCCACTTCTTTGAAATTCACTTGGTTCTTACATCCTTCATATGCTTTATTATTAGACTATTCCCCTTCTATGATTCCTAGGCATTTGCAAAGATTCAATATGTCATGCTAAGATACCATAACCTTGTTTTTTTTTGTTTTGTTTTGTTTTTTGAGGTAGGGTCTCACTCTAGCCCAGACTGACCTGGAATTCACTATGTAGTCTCAGGGTGGCCTTGAACTCATGGCAATCCTCCTACCTCTGCCTCCTAAATTCTGGGATTAAAGGCATGTACTACCACACCCAGCTATCAGGCATTCTGTTATAGTGAGACTGTTGGCTAAGACTGCTTATGTGGAAGAGTGGCCTTCCTCTATGAATTTGGTAACTTGTGATGTGGGAAGAAAGCTTAGTGAGTAAAGTGCTTGCTGTGCAAGCATGAAGACCTGAGTGTATATCCTCAGAACTCATGTTGTAGAACATACCTGTCATCCCAGGGCCTGGAAGGTGGAGACAGGTGGATCCTTAAGGCTCAGTAGATAGCTAGTTTAGCTGTATCAGTGAGCTCTAGTTTTAGTGAGAGAACCCGACTCGAAGAACTAAGGTAGAGAGTGCCTGAAAAGGAAGCTCAGCATTGACCTCTGACCTCTACACATGTGTGCATGCACCCACATAAACATGCATTGCCACACATATACAAACATGCACACATACACAAGTACACTAAAAACATTTCTTAGCCTGTGCAATTCCTAGATTTTTTTCTTCTACTAACTCTAAAAAGGCTATCTCACTATGCTGCCTTCAAACATTTTTAAAAGGATATAAATTGTAATTTGTAAATCAGATTATTACCTTTTAGCAAAATCAGAATGAAATAGTCAAATAATAGCAATAATTAATTATCAATAAGTGTTCAAAGGGAACAATTAGTGCATGCCTACTATGGACAGACACATTGACATCTGTATAAAAATAAAATCTGACTCTGATAAGCCTCTTGATCTATTTTTATGGATTAGAGGAAATTCAAGAGCAGCATAACAAGGATACAATCAGGCTGTTTAAAACTACAACACAAATGCTTTCTAACAAAAGTCAATTGTTAGAAGTGAAGATGAAGAGATTCAAGGGAGCTGGAGAGATGACTCAATGGTTAAAAGTACTTGCTTGCAAAGCCTAACGGCCCAGGTTCAATTCCCCAGAGCCAAAGTACAACTAGATGCACAAAATGGCACAAGCATCTGGAGTTGGTTCACAGTGGCAAGAGGCCCTGGTGCACGCATACTTTCTCTCTCTCTCTCTTTCTCTCTCTCTCTCTCTTCCTCCCTCCCTCTCTCTCTCCTTCTCTCTCTCTTTCTCTCAATTGATTAATCAATTAAAAAGAGACAAGAGAGACAGCTACCAAATACAATGTGTAGTGGACCTTGTGTGTATCTTGGTTCAAACTAATTTTTAGACACAGTATAACAAAGGGAGAACGCAAGACTAGGAGATTGTGTGTGTGTGTGTGTGTGTGTGTGTGTGTGTGTGTGTGTGTGTGTGTCTGTGCATTTGTTTGGGTGCCACTAAGACAAGCAGTTTTTGAAGACTCATCTTGTCTATAAAACAAGATGAGTTATCCAGCATTCTAGTGATCAATTTCCCACAGTTTTAAAAAAGGAAAAACGACACAAGCTACCAGAACACCCTGCTTGACAAGCTGCCCTTTCAGAACAACGACCCTATGAGGGAGCACTCTGCAGCTCCTTTGGACATTTAGCTAATACTTCATGAGTTTGGGGATCAGGAGACTAAAAAAATCAAGGAAGGAGATAGAGTGGAGCTGGGAGGAATCTGGATTTAAGAATGACATTGATGGACCCTGGGCACTAGAGGGGTGTTGTGTAGCAGATTTTCTTCCAATTGAAGAGAGGAAAGAGGCTCTGGAGAGTCAGGAAGTTATGTTAGCTAGCAACAAACATCCTGGAGGTGGGGTGCAGTGAGAATCAGGAAGTCAAGTCTGGGAAAGGGTTGCAAGACCCCATCCCAAGGCTATATCAAGGGGAAATAACTGCTTGGGGAGGAGAGACTCTCTGATGGAGCTGCCCGCATGTGGTGCAGTGTTCCTCAGACTCTCCAATTCAGTGTGCTAGAGAGACTCTCTGGTGGAGCTGCCGGCAAGTGGACATGGTGCAGTGTGCTCAAGACTCCAACTGAAGTATGTTCCAGAGATGCAGCTTCCATGAATCATCACCTCTGTTGAGGTGGGCTTTCTGCTGATTCAGCTGCCTGGGAGTTAGAGTAGCTATGGGGAGGTTGTCATCCAGGATGGGATGAGACTTCTAAGGGTTTAGTGCATCTGATATCTATTATTGCTCCTGTAAGCCACCCCTCACCCTGCACTGTAAGTAACCCCAATAAACTCATTGGTTCACCAAACTGGTTTTGGTGTAATTATCCTTTGGTCTGTCATTTGTGGGGAGAAGACGTGTTTGCAGTCACCCTAGGAAAATTGTCCTGCTACAAGGGGAAGTTAATGTCTTCTTGAAGTCCATGTCTTAAAGTCCCTCTACTGCACAGAACTCCCTGAGACATGAGGGTCAGGGTGCAAGTCCCTTGTTTGTCTAGGTGTATGGGGGGGGCTAGTTGAGATGAAGATCTGAGTATACTAATTTGATGGAGAAGGAATGGAGAATGTTCTGGAAGTGGCAATAAGGAACAAAAAAGTATATCAACTTCCTATCTCTAGATATCAAGATACAAGTGCTAGAGAAACAAAAATAGCCATTAGGGTTGAAAGGGAGCAGATTCATTTGGAAGCCAACTGTGATGGTTAGGTTTTGTTGTCAATTTGATCTTTTAAATTATCTTGGGAAGGTCTCTGAGGCTGTTTACAGGAAGGCAGCCCCTCAACAAGGGGCAGGATGTAAAGAAGCTCAAAGAAGCTAGAAGTAAACATCCTTTCCTGTGTGGGCAACGCAGAGACTCAGGAAGCCATTAAGTCTGGGGAAGGGTTGTAAAACCCCACCCTAAGCCTAAAGGGGAAGAAATTCTCCTTGACCCTGTTGGCCTGTTCCCTGTTTTGTGTGTGTGTGGTGTAGGTAATGGGTTTCTTTCTCTGCTTGGACCTGTGAAAGAGGGCCAGCCTCTTTCACTGTTATGGAACTTCCCCTCCATCTGTAGTTTCAATAAATACTTTCCTCCCCCAAATTGTGCCTGGTTTGAAGATTTATCCCAGTGGCTTGTGGGCTGACTATGACACCAACTAAGCTTCCATTAGGACGAGAGTGAAGGATAGAGCATATAGAACATTCATTATGCTAGAAGCATAGCCAAAGTATGCTGAGCCTTTATAGACATTAGAATGTAGGAAATGTGAAATACACTTGAGATTCTGTGGGTTTGGGTGGTAATGGATATGAACAGCCATTAAGGGATTCATGAACAAAACATTGGCAGGCTCCAGAAATGGTGTGTTGAGAAAGCCAAGGGGAGGAAGGAGAGGAGCCTGCAGCTAGATGAAGACTCTGGATGGTACAGAAGTGAGACCTGGAGAGGTGTGGGTTTGGTTCAAAAGTAGAGTTCTCTGTAGATGGTGGAAGCCAGATAGATGCTTCTCTGGGCTTCCATCAGACAGGATCTGTGCTCTACAGAACAGTCTTTGCATAACCTGTCTCTAGTAAAAGGGGAAGAGTGACTAATATCTATTCTATGCCCACTGTGGTTTTTGTTTTTTAATACCCATATCATCTGTACAAAGTATTTGTAAGAGTCACTGTGCAGATGTTAGAGCAGATAGCCTGTGCTTTCTAGCACAACACAAAGATACTATTGGAGATGGTTCTTTTGTATAGAAGGGTAGTGACTTCAGAGTACTGGATTCTGTGGAGACAGGAAGAGTATGTACCTTTACCCTCACCCTTGCTACAAGACAAGTGTTTTTAGAGGGGTACTAGGAGTGCTAGCTCCAGGAAGCCCAGGGCTGAATGATGTGTCAAGAAGGGACCAGTCAGAGCTGCTTTAGGAGGAGGCTTACCTTTATGAAACACTGAATTCCGCTTCAAAGACAAAAATCTTTATTCTTTTCCAATTCAATTTGGTCTTAATCTGGATATTTTCTGCAAAACATTCAGTAAGAGGTTGTCCTTTTAGGAATCATTATCTTCAAATGTATCCAGACATGAAAATCCAAAAACTACAAAACATACACAACTTTAAAATACCATCCACAGACCTGATTTAAAGACCAGACAGTGTAAAGAGGGTGTGTTGATCATTTTAAAGGTTCATTTCAACTTTTTCTAAACTTGTCAGTTGGAGAATGTCTGTTTCTCCACCTTTGGGGGTAGAGCATCAAAAAGATATCCATTGGAGAACTGAATGAATTACCAGTGCACTAAGCAATACGGAGCTAAACATTTTTTGTGTGCATAATACCTGGGGGATCCAGCTAAGATTTGCAGTTTTTAAATTTCATATTTTTCCCCAAAGCTGAATCCCAGAGCAGCTCCCCTAGGAGCCATTCAAGACATGATGGTAGCACATATATGTTAGCCTAAATTATTATTACATGCGTTAAGAACGCACAGGATGAAAAATCCATGAAGTGCAAGTGAGCCTGTTCAGGATTTTTTTTGTTTGTTTGTTTGTCACCTACTCAAGCAAGGCACATGGTGGCCAACAGAAAAGCCAGGCAGGCTTTCAAAGACAACCCAGGAAGTGCAACAAAGCATGAGAATCCTAGGGTCCCAGCAGGCCTGAACTGGGAGAAGGGGGGTGGGGTGGGGGAGGCTAAAGGTCTGTCTCCATTTTCTTCTCTCCACACAGCCTGTACCTAGGTACACACAAGCTGGAGTTCCAGCACTGTCCTATGTCTTCTCTGGACATAGAGATCCTTCTCCGGCACATTTACATGAAATGATCACATATATATCCACACGACCATGCATTCACCCACCCAGTCAGTTATGCAGGCGCATTTACACACATGGAACACAGTCATTCGCCGAGAGAGATTGTCAGTTTCACCCATTGCAGCCTACACTGGCGCCACCGCGCTTTGTCTCGCGTAGGGTCGCCACTACAGGAGCAATGGTTGCAGGGTGGGCGCCCGCCTGCCAGCCCACATGGGCTCCTGGTGAGCTCTGAGCGCCATGGGGATGCCCCGCTCTGCTTCTCTTAGCTTCTGTACAGGTGGTGGGATGGGTGAAGGTCTGGGTAGGCGCCTGAGGCTTGGGTGTGGTCTTGCACCGAGGAGTTTCGCTTGGTCGCTCAGATCCAGAGCTTTGAAATGGTGAGGCTGGGGAAGAAACGCAAGCACAATTCTTATGGCTTTCTCTTTTTCTTCTTAAAATATTTCGTCGTTTTCTCCCAGAGGGACCACTTCCAATTTCTGCCTATGAGGTACTTTGCCTGGCCCCACCTAATATTGGGAAGACCCCGACATCCAGAGAAGTTTCTCTCTGCTTCTGCCGCGCCCCAAGTTTCCTCTCGCCTTGTTTTTGCACACAGTGCAATAGAGTGGAGACTGAGGTGGGGGGACAGATCAGCCTGGTCCCACTTAATGACTTCCAGTAAGCCAAGTCAAAGTTAACAAGACCTAGGTCCAGGAATGGGCGGCAAGCCCTCCATCCTCCCCCAGCCGTCAGCGGGACCCGATCCCCAAGCCTCCAAATGTGCTACATACAGTCACTCCGGGTGACTCATGAAGCCCACGCGCCCCTTTCCTTTACCTGGCTGCAAACTCCAACCCCCGACTTCTCCAAAAGTACCTGCCCCTCTGAGCTGGCCCTGTCACCCCTGACACCCCAGACCCCTCCTCGATCCCGCCCCGCAGCGGCGCCTCTGCAGCGCCCCGGGAGCTCTCCCAGTTGCGTGCGGCGCCCTCCTCCTCCTCCGCGCGCTGTGACTCCCTCCCTGCGCATCGCTGCTACTCTCGCCACGCCGCCGCCCGGCACTGCAGCACCGGGGGAGGAGGCGGGCGGAGGAGGACCGCAGCGTGCCAGCCCCGAGCCACTTTCCCGCCCCTCCTCTCGCCGCTGACAAGCTCGAAGGAGTCACCGGCTCGGCGCGCTGCAGGAGAGTGGCAGACGGAGGCGGCCCCGGGAAGCGAGCCGGAGGGGCGCCCGCGCGGCCACAGCTGCAGTGCCCACAGCACTCGGGGCTGGGGGGGTCCCTGGCGACCGGAGAGGTGAGTCAGGGGTCCTCTGCAACGGCGGTGACAGCTCGCGCCCTGTTTTCCATTCCGGTCCCAGAGGCTGATCCTGGGGAACTTTTTACAGCCTTGCAGAAGAGCAACTTTGCGGGGTCTGGCCCCAGGGAAGAGGCGGCAGGTGCTCTGGGAACTACTAAGAAAATCGGGGTAAGGCAGAGTGACCCCCAGCCACACGGGGGACAGGTCAGGAGATGGGAGTGCACTCTGGGGTTCCCCCGGAGGTGGGTAAGCAAGCGAAGGCGTGTGGAACTGCTTTTACAAGGATCTCCACGCTTCTCCCCTAGCGGGCTTTGGTGGGCAAGGGGAGGCGGATTCAGTGTAAGAGGCAGGGAGCTCCCGCTGGGCATCCCACCCGTGCCACCGATGCAGCCCGGGGCACAACTTTTCGGAAGGGATCCCGGGGCAGACGTGCAGGTGGTGGGAGAGCAGAGGAAGCCGCAGTCGGTGCTGCGGGAGGAGGCTGACAGAAACCCAGAGAATTTTCAAAGTCTTCCGCAAAATTCTCTCAGCCTGGAGTGGCCTCTGCTTGGAGGTAGGAACAGGGTGGGAAGCCTGGACCCCCGCAGGGCTGGGGCTGGTGGTCAGAGCTGTGCTTTCCACACAGAGTCTCCATTCAGCAGAAACCCATGGAGCGCCCACTGTGCGCCCTGGGCGCTACCAAATACACCCAAGAGTTCAAGGCTCAGAGGAGACTGCCTGCAGTCAATGCAATAGGGAAGGCGATGGAGGGAGTGGGGCGATAAGTCATCCCGTCTGATAGCTCTCCTTGCTGGGCTGCCCTCCCACTCCCACCCCTGCCTGGACTGTAGGATTGAGCACACTTTGTCCCGCGCGTCGCGGGGACCGTCTGTAGCCAAGCCAGGGAGGACTGCGGAATACCGGGATCGCCGTGGCTTGGGGCAGCCAGCCGGCACCCCGCCGCAGATGCTCAATCCCCGGCACCCGTGTGGGCGTGCGGGAACCTCTGTCGCCACGCGCGGGGGCGGAGCTGAGTCACCGCGCCGGGGGTGCCGCCTGGACTGCCGGGGTGGGGGAGGGCGGGGGGCGCCCGCGTCACCCTCTACGTGTGGGAGTGATGCGATTGCAGACCCCGGGGGGGGGGGGGGGGCCGGGGGGGGCGGAGACGGTCGGGGTGTCCAGGAGCGCGCCTCGTGCGTCAAAGGCTCCCGGGTGATGGATGCCCCAAGACGCGCTGGGCTCCGGGGACCTGGGGAGGGGCGGACTGCGGATGTGGCGTGCGGGCCGCGGGCCTCAGGGAAGCCCCGCTGGCGGGGCCGGGGCTCCGCAGTGCGCCGCATTGCCGGGGAGGCGCAGCAGATACCCGGGCTCCCCAAGGGACCAGAGCCCAGGCGTCTTCTAAGTCACCGAGGATGCTCAGACGCCCTGTCCTCGCTGGGCTCAGCTTCCTTTGTACTTAGCCAACTGACCATGGAGAAAGTAGTTGCAGTTAATTCCGCCCTTAAACCTGGAGTAGTCCCAGTCAAGTTTTCAAGCGGTAGCTTGGGTGCTGAGTGCCAATCCATGCCTTCTTTAGCCTCCCTGGATTTGGACAGAGATCTGGCATCCTGACAGGTGTGTGTGTGTGTGTGTGTGTGTGTGTGTGTGTGTGTGTGTGTGTGTGGTTGCGAATGACTTACAAAAGATTTGCTACATCCTTTTACCACATTAAAAAATATGTGCCAAAACACTACTGCACTCACCCATGGAAAATTAAAAAAAAAATCTAATCTCATTTTGTGGAAATCCCATAGTAAAGGTTTTCTGTTGGTTTTGCTGAATGAACACAGATCTGCAGTGTGTGGCAGAAGGAATGACTGATAGGCTTGGATGGTTAGGAAGGGAAGGGGAACCCAGAGACAAAGATGCGTTTCATTTTTTTCTAACCCTATTAGGCCACTTTTTCTTACTGATGGGGTTCATCCCCAAGCTTGAGAAGGGGGGGAGGAGCTCAATTCATACCAACCCTTATTTGCTTACAGAGTTGTATCCAGAACAAAAGAGATCTTCTCAGACAGCCTTGGAAATACAAATTCTCTGTGAATGGAAAATGTGAAATAAAGTCCTTTCCAGGAAAAGGAAAACAAGTTTATTAAAAAAATAATAATGCAGACTTTCCCAACATCATTGCTTTAACAGGATTTCTCCTTCATTGTCAACAAATGCAGACAGTAGACTTTTCGTAACACTAATGTAAAACAAATGCTATTAGCTTCTGTCTGGAGAAGGGGAGGGGGGAGGAATCTGGATCATATTGGAATCTTTTTGGTGATATAGTGGAGAAATAAATTTATTTTTTAGTGAACTACTGATAGTAAAAAAATCACTTCTGTGGTTTAAGCAACAATCTAGCGTGAGCTTTTAGGTAAAAAATCAGCTTATTATTAACCCTATCATATTTCTTAAGTGTGGAAGATACTTCAGAAACAAGATACAGTTCCCAGCCTCAGAGAGATTATCAGAAAAGGCAACGTCATTGTGTGCAATGTGTCTCTGTCAAGGGATCAGAAAATCTATTTCTTATAATTAAGAATATTGGCTCTTTTTTTCTGAAATAAATTTGTTGATGGCATGTTTTATGAACAAAAACACCTGATTTGTTTTAGCCATGTCACTTTTATTATTCATCTTCAATGGTGGATTTCTGTCAATAGTGAAAGTGGAAACACCCTTGATATTCTATGCAGCTGTATCAGGGGAAAAGCTACAATCCACCAGTGTTTCCAGGTTCCCCAATGCTGAGGTGTCTGTCTTGACTCGGATTCACAGCATGCATAACTTTGTCTTTTCAAACACAAACTGATCATTTAGATTAGGTCTGTGTGTAAGTCTGGCAGAGGCAGCTCCCCAGCTCTATAATATTTTGATTCAACACCACTACACTGTGTCTGTAGTTTGCTTTGCCTTTTTTTAATCTCTTCACAGTTGAACAACCAGTGTAAGATGTTGTAGCAGATGGAGTTAGGAGCATCTTCCTTGGAGACAGCTGAGAACAATGGGATGGAATTACTATTTTACTTCTTGCTAGAACTCTCTTAACACTATATAAAAACATCCAATAGGGTTATTTTGTGTGTGTGTGTGTGTGTGTGTGTGTGTGTTCCTGTGTGTGTGTGAGAGAGAAATATATATAGAGAGAGTGTGTGTTCCTCTGTATGTGTGTTCCTGTGTGTGTGTGTGTGTTTGTGTATGCACATGTGTGGAGACCTAGAAGTTGACATCCAGTGCCTTCTTCAATTGCTCTCTACCTTACTTTTAAAAAATCTTAACCAAGATTTTATTTAATAAAGTGACAATTTCAGTTCTGATATCTCACAATGCTCCCATTATTTAAAAGTAAATAAATAAATTAACCCTCAAGACATGATACCTCCTCCAGGGTATGGTCTCACACTCAAACAAGTATCCTTATCTGAGAAACATGGTCCTCTGAACTCCACAGTACCTGAAGTCCAGAGACTGACTTGTCTTTGCTGTCAGATTTCCTTGAGTCATTGGCATGCTTGCCTCTAAAGGTATAGATCCACATTCCTTTCTGAGACAGGGTCTCTCGCTGAGCTTGGAGCTGACTAATTTTTCTAGACTAGCTAGCCAGCAAGGTCCAGGGATCCTCTGTCCACCATTTCCCCTTTGTTGTGCCTAGTTACTAAGAGGTTGCTTGAGTTTCTAATTTAGGTCCTCATGCATTTGTACCAATCACTTTATCAACTGAATCTTCTCCCCAGCCCTGCCACTTAGATTTTATACAAAGATTTCCTTCACAATTAGGGCCAGAGTCATATCATGATTGCTTCCTCTGCTGGGAAGACTTGAACAAGATGAGATGCATGTCTGGGGCTAAATGGAATTGTTTGGTGTTTTCTAGTTATAGTATTTATTTACTCCAGAAAATATAGAAATATGTGATGAATTATATTTTAAATTTGAATATGGTTTATAAGTATAAGAAAATATTTTATCTTGTTAAAAATTTATGTGGAGCTATAGGCTCTGTTTTGTACAGTAAAAATGGTCCATTAGTTTTGTAGTATGCCATTAGAAGTATGAATAATGTAATTTAAAATTAAGCAATTTTCAAAAGTTGAAACCTTTAAGATTTAGAGTCTGTAAGTTAAAGCAACATTAAAGGTCTGGGCAGATTGCTCAGTTGGCAAAACAATTGCTGTACCAATAAAATAATCTGAATCTAGACCCCGGGCATGTATTGAAAAGCTGGGCATAAAGATGGTGGCACACATCTTTACTTCAAGCCCTGGGAGGTAGGAACAGGTGGACCCCCTGGGATTGACTGGCCAAATTGGTGAGTTCTAGATTCAGTGAGAAACCATGTCTGAAAGAATAAGGTAGAGAGCAATTGACAGACACAAGACATCAACCCCTAGATGCCACACATGCACTCCCATGTGTTTGCGCACCTGCACACACATGCTTGCACACACGCATACATACACACTCACATACATATGAACACTCATGCACACATGTATGCATAACATATATGCACACACACTTTAAAGACTAAACTTGAAAAACAACCATTCAGTAAAACAGATAGATCAGTTGGCATGATATCTCTTTGTAAACTTTTCTGTTGACCATTTTCATACTGGTACAAACTATATTTTAATTATAATCCCTTCCTACTACCTTTTATTTGCCCCCCTTTACTGTGTCTCCCTTCCACTAAATCCTTTGTTCTTTCTACCAAGTTGCTCTTTTGATGTCTTTCTTTCTTTCTCTTTCCCTTCCTCTACCATTCATGATCAAATGTTGATAGGCCTGATATTGTACAAGTCTTGTGCAGGTAGCCATAACCCCTGTGAGGTCATGAATACAAACACCACTTCATGTCCACAAGACAGCCTTTCAAAACACTCCTACCCATTTTTGGCTCTTACATTTTTTTTCTATGCCTCCCTCCACCATGTTCCCTGAACCTTGATAAAGATGTTGGACACCCTGAATGTCCATCACTTTTTTTAACATTTAGATGAGTTTTGTGTGTCCCAGTAGTCACTTTCATCTGCAAAAAGAAGCTTCTCTGACTAAAGGTAAGAGCAGCACTAATCTTTGGGCATAAGCAAAATATTAATATTAAAGGTGAATTTGATGGGGAAAAATATCCTTTTAGTCAACCACTAATAATGGCTTTCCCCCTAAGGTCAATAACCTCCCAAGACCTATATAGGACTTTAGAAACAGGGAGAATTTCTTCCCATGGAATGAGTCTCTTATCCAACTAGAAAAAAGTTGATTGCCCCCATAATAATCATGCCACTATTACAACCAGTGAACACCTCTTGCCTGGCTATTCGGATGTGTTACATAGAATGGAACCATCACTGGATAAGCCTGTTGATAGCTTTTCTCCCTCAGCAGGCTGCATAGCACTTTTGAGGGCAAGGATAGGTAGCCAGGAGGTAGGAGGGTTCCAGCTTCATTCCCACTTGATTTTTCAATGCCCTGCAACTGATGCTGTCTTGCCCTCAGCAGTAGGACCTTATCATCTAGTTCTGCTAGGCAAAAACACCTTGTATTGTGTGTGGGGGCCTTTGGGGCTTCTATGACCAACAACTCATAGGAGGTGTCTTCTCCCCCAGGACTGGAGGGAATTTTTTCCAGTAACAACTTATGACTTCTGAGATCAGCATTATCCACCCCTCCATACACAGTTTCTGCCCAAAGTATAACTCACTTTTTTGTTTTTAATTATATTTTTGATTAGTCAACAAAGTATTGAGTTTCCCTATGACTTTTCATAACATCATTAGTGTTGGTTAGCCCTTCCCATTTTCTGTTGAGTGATATATGCACATTACACTTGCTATGTTTCCCCCCAACAGATAGTATGTAATAGAATTTATTAAGATCAGGCATTGTAATGATGAGTTTCAGCCTTCTGACAGACAGCCTTTGGTCCTCCAATAAGTCAAATGACCAGTGAGGTTTGCAACAAACGAGATCACGTGTTTTCTTTCATCATTTGTTATTATTTGAAAATCCTTTGAACCCTAAGAGAGCCAACTAAATCAGTGGTTCTGAAGTAGCCATGTGTATCATACTTCTCTTGGGAGCTGTTTGAGTGGATATTTCTGAGCCCACTCTAGATATTCCAGTTCATGGTCTCATACTTGGGCTCAGGCATTTATCAAGCTCTTCCAAGCAGAGTATGGGTTAGCATTGGGGACCATACCTGGGGGACCACTTGAACTAATACTACACTGCTCAGCAGGACCCAGACCATGAAGACTTGCTAAATGCTCTTGTTTCTCTGTAATATTTATTGAATATCTGCTAGATGTTCTCAGAAGAATCACATTCTAGATGCTTGAAGATGAGTAACATCTGGGTAAAAGTTATAGAAAGAACAAATGGAATAGGTCAAATAGAGAGATAGTGTCATGGAATGGAAGAATATAGGAATAAAAACACAATTTAATGACAAGTCACTCTAGTGGTATAAATGCTGGAAACTTTAGCATGGCTTCAAAGCCCTGGATATGCATGGTCTTAAGGCCCCATTTTGCACAATCTCCAAACCACTTCTGCACATCACCGTTTTACCACAGGTACCAATTATCCCCCTAGACTAATGACAGATTCCTCAGAACTCAGTTCAGGTTCCTCTCTCAGGACTGCAGGAACTGTGGCTCAGTGGGCAGTTATGGCATATGCCTATAATCCCGGCATTTGGGAGGTGGAGACAGCAGAGTTCAAGATCATCCTCATCTACATAGGGAGTTGCAGGCCATTTGAGGCTACATGAGACCCTGTCTCAAAGAAGTTCTCTTACAGCCATGCATGTTTACTTATCAATAAAATTATTCAAGAAAATGAAAGACATTCAGGTAAATTTCAATTTGGTAAGCCTTAAAATATTTTTAGTATAAATGTGTCCAAGCACTGCAGAGGGCATTGACTTAGTCATTTCAGGTCGCAGCATCAAGATACTTTAGAGTGAGGAAATTATAAACAATAGAAATTTATTGCTTATTTCCTTGATACAGAGTGTCTCAGTAACCTGGAGCTGCCATTTTGGTCAGACTGGCTAACCAGTCAGTCCACATGATTCTTCTCTCTCCACTCTCCACAAGATGGGAGTTGCAGGCATGGGTTGCTATGCCCAGATTTTTGTGTGGGTGCTGGGGATCAAACTCATGCCATCTTGCGTCCTCTCAGTGTCTAATGCTGGCACAGTAAGTACTCTCTTACTAGCTCAGCTATCCCCCAGCCATAGAAGATGCCTTTTCTACTTTGTATGATAACTAAAAATTAATTTAAAATTTGAAAAAGGGCTGGAGAGGTTGCTCAGTGGTTAAGGCACTTACTTCCACAGCCTGTTGACCAGAATTCAATTACCCAGAACCCATGTAATCCAGATGCACAAAGTGGCACATGTATCTGGAGTTCCTTTGAAGTGGCTAGAAGCCCTGGCAGACCCATATTCATTCTCTCTCTCTCTCTCTCTCTCTCTCTCTCTCTCTCTCTCTCTCTCTCTCTCTCTCTCCCTCCCTCTCCCTTTCTCCTTACAAATAAATAATTTTTAAAGTTGGAAAAATATGTCTTTCCTTTCCAAATTCCTTGTAAAAAGAGAGGATTCTTTTTTAATAAATGAAAACCTTCCTCCTTACTATAATTCATTCCCAAGGCCAGATATCAGCTATGTAATTATACAGGTCCTTTTCTTCAAGAGCCTCTTCCTGCAGTGGTAGCACTTAGGACCAGATCCAGAAACCAGCAACCTGCCAGGCACGCCCAACCTTTTGACAGTACAGAGTGACACTATCATCCCCCACGCTCATGCTCGAAAAGCACACAGTCAAGTTACCAAAATAATCTCACATTTTAATTAATTTTATGATTTTATGTTGGGTCACATTCATAGGTATTTTCAGCTACACGTGGCCTGAGGGATGCAGCTGGACATGCCCAATTGCAATCCCACAGGACCTCATATTTACAAAGGCCCTTTGCTTGATGGTGCTCTGTAGTCCTCTTGAAATTCTTGGAACAAGGCTTCCTGTGTTTTCATTTGGCATTAGGCTTTGCTAATTCTGAAGGTAGTCCTGGTAGACTACGCATCTGTGTCTACCACCCAGACAAGACTGCATGTACAGATCTGGTTTTCATGATGACCCAGGCCTCTCTTGTGACTTTCCCTAATCACAAGGCTTGCCATTGACTGAACCAAGTCACTAGACATCTACGACAGCCTTTGTCTAGTTCCAGCCATCAGAACTTTGGATAAACATCAGAAGCCTAGAAAGCGCTGCCCCAAGGTCTGCTTAAGTGACTTCTTGGATGACATCAGTGGATCCTCTCCCATCACACCTCCTGGGATAGCTGAGGATTGGACCTTGGAGGTTCCAGGCCTATCTTTGTAGGCTTACTGCGAACACCAGCAGCCTGTTTTATAGACATCGTCCCTTCCAATATTCGCCTTTCAACATCTCAAAACACATACAAAATAAATAGTGATTTGCAGGAGGGTGGGGGGAGGGTTGGAATTATCCTAAGAGAAGTACCTGAGGTGTTTTGTTCTTTGAATTACTCAGCAGAGTCATGCGGCATGGGAGCCTCTGCAGCAAGGGACAGTCATGTGCTTTGGCAGGGGGTAGAGAAGGTGACCCACTTTACCATTCCAAGTTCTGCCTAGCAACTTTTAAAGTATCTCTCTCTCTCTTTATTTTTGTAGTAATGAAAATCGAACCCGGGTCTTGTGTATGCATTCTACCACTGAGCGATATCTCTAAGCCCCCAATATACTTATTTTAATATCAGTTTTAATAGTCCTAAGCCTGATATTTTTTATTTCATGTCTTTGCTTATGTATGTTTGCGTTTAAGTGGCATTCTAATTAATCTATGGCATCATTCCCATGATATCTCGACATTAATTTCTACACATGATTGCATGCTCCAGTTAGTGAACATTAAACACATCACTGGCTGCATTGAATACAGAAGTGGTTTAAATAGAAATGTTAACTTTGAAGCACCCAGTTTGAATCTGCAACTTGGGTTTCCTGTTAGCTACTTCAGGGCTCAGACAGAAATTGACAACTACAATAACGTTCTCCATCATTTCTCTGGTTCTGTTCCTACTTTACCTGGAGAATATCAGCTTGCTTCAAAGCTCAGCTAGAATATGTTGAAGAAGCTCTCCGTGTTCTTTTTTAAAAAAATATTTTATTTATTCATTTTCAAGAGAAATAGAGAGAAAGAGAGAGAGAGAGAGGAAGAGAGGGAGGGAGGGAGAAGGGAAGAGGAAGGGAGAGAACACCAGGGCCACCACCTTGTGGGTCTGATATATGTGGGTACTGGGGAATTGAACCCGGGGCCTTAGGCACCAGAGGCAAGTGCCTTAACCACTGAGCCATCTCTCCAGCCCAACTGTGTTCTTCTTAAATACTGTATTGGTTTTTGTTTTCCATGTGTATTATAAAATCAGTTGAAGTCTGCAAAATAGTTTGCTATTGTATTAATTGGGTTGCATCAATTCAGCTGAAAAGAATTGATACTGGAGAATACTGACTTCTAATTTATGAGAAGACTTGTATTATATTTTAAATTATATTTCCATTTTTTAGTTATTGGTGTATACAAATATAACCTTTATGATATCATTTATAAATTCTGATAGAGTGTTCTCTTATAGATTTCTTAAAAGTTTTAAATATTCACAACAATATATATTTTTGCAATTAGTGATAGCTTATTTCTTCTCTTTCAATCTTCATGCTTTTTAATTTCTCTTTCTCTTATTTTATCACTCTAAGGCAGCCAACTCAATGTTGAACAGAAGTGGAAAGAGAAAAAAAAATCTTGTTTTGCTCCCAATATCAGGGGAAGTCATTCATTATTTCACATTCAGTATGACATCAGCTGTTTGGATTTTTATAATTTTATTTTATACCAGATTGGATGCTTCCTTCTGCTTCTAATTTGTTGAAACTCGTTGTGATTGTGTGCATCATTTTATCTAGTACAATTCAGTCTCTTATTAATTAGCAAATCAATTTATTTAAAAGATATAGATTATACAGACTTCTAGTTTCTTCTTCGTTTTTGTGCATTTTTAGACAGCTATTTTTTCATTGTGTTGGACTTATCAAATACTTATCATTACAGATGTTTATTTTTATCTTATGGGATTCATGATTCTTGCATCTAATTACATTTACTTCATTGCTTTTACTATGCAGTCAGATGTTTATAGGCCTTCTGGAAACTTTGCAAAATAATCTGACATTATCCATAGACCTTTTAAACTATATACAAGTTATCTAAGAATAATTTCCATTTCATTAGGCCATTAAAGACCAGGTGCCTATAGTCATGAATAAGTTTTTATATTAATTATTGATCTTCTTTGTCAATTGAATAAAGGCCCTAAAATACTGAGACCATCAGCAACTTAGATAGAATGACAGATATGTTTAATTATTTTTAAACCTGTTAAAGTGATGAAAATTCAAGTTTGTAGAAACCAATTTTGTTAAAATAAAAGATGTTGATGAAAGTCAGTTACTCATAGCCTAGCTTTATGTTGCCTGGTTATTAAAGGCCGTTTGTGTTTATAATCTAAAAGGATAAATTGCTCACTAAATTTTAATGGCATGGGTTTTAGTTTGTAAAGCAATGGGCTTTATTTAATTTGTGCTACCTCTCTGCTTTCTTTACATTAACTTGTCAGAATATAGGAAACCATGCCTACTCTAACTCTCATTTTTAGGTAATTTTAAGGTAGTTAACTCATGGTACACAGTGGAATGATTTTTTGAAGGGTGTTTCTAAATACCTGTCACAGTCACTTGTCACTGTGATCAATCTCCAAACCAGACACAGTTAGGGGAGGAAAGAATTTATTGAAGCTAAAGGTCCAGGGGAAGTTCCCTAAGGGTGAAGAGGCTGACCCACTTTCACAGTTCCACGCAGAGAGAGAGAAACCCATCACCAACACCATAAACACACACACCAACAAAACAGGCATGGGGAAGAGAAAGATTTCTTTCCCCTTTATATAGCCTTAGGGAGGGGTCTTGTAACCCTATCCCAGACTTGTTGGCTTCCTGTGTCTCTGGAACTTCCTTCCTGCCCTGCCCTCCCAGGAAGTGATGTTTATTTCTAGCCTCCCCAGACTCCTTATATCTTGCCCCCTACTGAGAGGACTGGCTTCCTGTGAACATCCTCAGGGACCCACCCAAGATGACTAAAAAGTTCAAGTTGACAACAACACTTAACCATCACAATACCCAACAATTTATATTCCTTGGACAAAAGCATTGCAGGTTCATATAGCACTGGGTAACTTCTGCCTTTTCCTGGATTCCACCTATTGATTCTTTATTCCAGTATCCATCCATCCCTATCCAACACCATGAAGTTTTTATTGCCTTTTAATTTTTTTCTTTAAACAATACTTGCCTTTTTATGCTAGTGAAAAAAAAATCACATTGGCTAGGATAGACATTTACTGCCACATGTTGTCTAAAGCCACAATGGGTTAGTTTCACCCACAGTCTGTGGATTGGCTGGGAGAGTTGCTCTAGATTAATCTTGGCTGGATTTTCTCCAATATGCAGACTGGGTACAGACCTTTCATCCTTCTGGTAATAATGGGCTACCCAGTTCAGGTTTGTTTGTTATTGCTGTTGTTGTACGGAGAGGTTGGAAGTATGTGAAAAGTGAGCAGAAACACACAATGCTTTATGATGGTTAACCATGCATGACAACTTCCCTACCCATAGGATGTCCAGATATTTGGTTAAACATAATTTTCAGGGGTTGCCTGTGAGGACATTTCTGAAACCAATCACTATTTGAATCCATGCACTGAGTAGAGCAGAATGTCCTCCTTTGCATAGATAGACCTCACCTGACTGGGAATCTCTGTGTGATTGTCTTCAAAGTAGACCAGGGTCCTTCTGCTTATAGTTTCATACTTGGATCATATTAGACCATTGACTAATCTGTGTCTGCGCTTCTCAGCTTCCATAATTGTGTAAATCAATTAATTATAATAAATCCATATTATATTGTGATGGTTAGGTTTTGTTGTCAATTTGACCTGTTTAGTAATCCACTATAATCTTGGATGGGTCTGTGAGGTTACTTAAAGGAAGGATTAACTAAAGGAGGAGGTCCCTCCTCCAGAGTGGGCAGCCCTCTCAGTAGGGGGCAGGATATAAGGGAGCTAGAGGGGAAGGAAATCTCTTCTCTTCCTGCCCCCTGCCTGTTTTGCTTGTTTGTTTGTGTGTGTGTGTGTGTGTGTGTGTGTGTGTGTGTGTGTGTGTGTGTGTGGTGTTGGTAATGCCTTTTCTCTTTCTCTTTGTTTGGACCTGTGAAAGGGGGCCAGGCTATTTGTCATTATGGAACTTCCCCTGGATCTGTAACTTCAATAAATACCTTCTTCCAATAACTGTGTCTGGTTTGGAGGTTCATCACACCTGCATTTGCCTCCTTGGTGTTTATTGCATTTGTGGTGATTCTGCTTTACAGAAAAGTATCTCAGCACTTCATTTATATTTAATAATTGTTACAGTGGAACATTTACAAAATATTTGAAAGCATAATTTGGATCCAGGCTTGGTAGCACACACACCCATAATCTGAGAATTTAGGAGGTTGAGTAAGGAGAATGATGGCAAGTTTGAGGCCATCCTGAGTTATATTGCAAGACCCGTCTCAATATCCAAAAGTACAATAAAAAAAATAAAGAGAGGCTGCATGCATGGTGGCTCAGGCCTTTAATTCCAGCACTCAGGAGGCAGAGGTAGGAAGATTGCTGTGAGTTCAAGGCCAGCCTGAGACTACACAGTGAATCCAAGTCAGCCTTGCTAGAGCAAGACCCTACTTCAGAAAAAAAAGAGGATGAGAGAAAGAGAGAAGAAAATCAAGGAATGGAGGGAGGTGGGAGGACAGGGAGGGGAGGGAGGACAGAGGAATGGAGGGAAAAAAGGACAGAACAAAGGAATGAAGGAAGGTTGGATATATAGCTCACACTTAGTATGTGCAAAGCCCTGGGGTACATCCCCATTCCCTCTGCCTACAGATAATAAAAGCTGCTTTAATTTCTTTTGATTATTGATGGATTATTATATTATACTCAAATTTATGTGTGGAAGTATGTTAGTTTACCTGTAAACACTATGTGATAAAACAACATAGAATGTATGTCCTTACTAGGTATTGTTGAGTAGATGTAAGTTCTTTATGTTTTAGCACTCCATGTAGTGAGATGACTTCGGTGGAGGTGGGGAAGGATAGGATCACTTATTACACAGAGAGAGCCCTTCCACTTCAGCATTGTGTCTGAAGGGAGAATGCTTGTTTGTGAAGACTGCCACATTCTCCATTCTCTGGCAGGGTGTGTGATGTGGTCCTATGGGAGCTGAGCCTGCCTGCAGAGAGTGTTTGCAAAATGTACAAGCCTTTGTCATTCCAGCTATGAGCACACTTGTGGAGGCCTGTGTTTTTTGGTGTGGCTCTGTTTCTTTTATTATTATTGCTATTATTATTGACAGATAAGAATGTGGGAAGTTTAAGATAGAAGAAAAACAAACTGATTTATTCAAGGATGGCTGCCTCAACTGTGGGAGATGCCTTGTGGAATTTGGTGGCTTCTTTTAACACTTTTTAAAATCCTCTTTCTTGGAGATCACCATCAGATAGCGTTTCCTGGGAGGGTCCCTTGCCTGGGTTTCTTTGTATGTGTGTGCATAGGGCAGGGGAATTGCCTTCAGAAGAGACTTATAACAGAGAGAGTGAAAGCTTGGTGACCTGTCGTGATCCATGAGTTCAAGAATAGGCTTATTTTCTTATCAACTGCAACTGATTTAAAGGTCATTCCTAAGGAGTAAAGCAGAAGATATTGAATGAATGACCTTGGGCTGAATGCCTCCTTTATGCTGTTTTATCTACCTTTGGAGTATTGATAAGGACATCTGTTCCTTATCTGTTCTTATAGGGATACTACTGTGAAGGCAGAGTCCTCCTCATTATTAATAAATACATTATAGCTAATTGTGTTCCCAAACATTCATTACTGTGAACCTGAATACATAATGAGCATAGTGCCTTTTGGGATACAGATGTGTGTGCACAGGCTTTGATTATATTTAAAGGCAGTAATTGAAAACAAAAACAAAACAACCTCTCAACAATCAAACAAAAATCCTGTGAAGGTTAACATCCATTTTCCAGAAAGCCTGAGGACAAAAGCTAGATTAATGTAATTAAATGTGAGATGTGTGAATCCAGGCCAAGATTAAAAGGATGTTCTGCAATGGATAACTAATTCGCTCCAATTTGTGGGACATTGTGCACTCCCTTGTTCTTACTGTATTACATATGGTTATCTTTTTATTACCACACTAGTCATTTTATTGATCAGAATATTAGACATTTGGTGCGTCATAAAATGACATTTGATAAGGCTCTCAAATGTGATAGAAAATATTACTTAATAGTATGCCTCATCTGCTGGATTAGAAGAATAGTGCATGATTTTGACATTAGATATCATGATATATAAAAACTAGAGTATAAACTCTTTGCCTAAAACTAAAGTGTGGTAGTGTATACCTGAATTCTTGAGAATCCTAGTGATACTGTAAAGTTATTTCTACTGTAGCTCCTGCTTTCTGTTTGTGTGTGTGTGTGTGTGTGTGTGTGTGTGTGTGTGTGTGTGTGTGTGTGTGTGTGTGTGTTGTCCTCACTTATTCTTGCTGGTACTAGTGAGTTATGAAATCTTCAATCCAGAACCCATAACATAGTTAAATGTCCTTCCAGGGTCTTTTCTTTTTGGAAGGGCCTCTTTCCTCCCTTGCAGAAGAACTAACTAGTGATTTTCAGTTTGGCTGACATATGACAACACAAAACTCTCTTTAGAACAGTTTCCCGGTCTCTTTGACTGACAACATTGGGAATCAAGGTGTCTGTTCCTAGAGTATCAGGTCTCAGGCCAGTCCTGTGCTTGTCCTCAGCCCAAAGGCCATCTGGGCTGATTGTGGAAGGGTTCATCTGCCTTCCAGTAATGGTGAGAAGGACTGAATCCCTTTCTGATCATCCCAGGTTTGCCTGGATTTATTCCAAGCTAACCTCCTCGCTCAAAAATCCAACCTTAATTCTAACAGCTAGTGTGTGTGTGTGTGTGTGTGTGTGTGTGTGTGTGTGTGCGCACGTGTGTCTCCATTCACTGGGCTGACAAGTTTCTTATGCTTCAGAAGCAATAAAATTGGGATTTGGGTGAGCAGATATATACTCTGGTACTTATTTGAAGTTTTAAATGTGCCCTAAGTCTCTAAGGCCCTGCTAGTAAATTGACAATAATATTTCATTTATAAAATGCTTAGTGAACATTTACAGCATCATTTATCTATAAAATTAGCAATGTATATCTTTTTCAAATATTAAGATTATAGGAAAAGCAGGAGCTTTAGATAAATATTGTCACTCATTTTTCATTCTGGGTCATGTAAAGCTCCCTTGGAGTCAACTGGAGGTCAAGCTGAAATATTTGTCTGCGTATTAGCTCATAAGCTACAGGTATGCCAAGTGTACTAAACAATAGCTTCACAGTATGTAAGGAAAAATAGCATTATAACTATGGCTGATCCAATGTAGCACCAGTTATTGCCTTGAAAGGGTATTCTTTCCTATGGGACCATGAAAGGCCTGTAATTGAAGTGGAGATAAGAAGACAGACAGGTGATTTAATAACTGTCTTTAAGTATTTATAGGGTCATTACACAGAAGATCATGACCACCTTTCCTTCTCTTCTTAACAGAGTAGGAGAAAATAGACTTGAGCAGATAATTGAAATAGTCTTTAAAAGTGTAGTAGGAATTTCAATCAGTTTTAAGCTAGGAGTGGTGGCTCATTCTTTTGTTCACAACACTCAGGAGCTGAAGCATGAGGTTTGAAAGGTTAATCCTATCCTGGGATACCTAGTAAGTTCCAAGTCAGTGTAGAGTACATGGTGAGCGCTTGTCTCAAAAAAAAGGGGGGGGGGGAAGCAATTGCTCAGTGGTTAAAGGCACCTGAAAAGCCTAGTGATCAGGGCTCAATTCCCTAGTGACCACTTAAAGCCTAATGTACAAAGTGGCACTTGTATCTGGAGTTTATTTGCAGTGGCTAAAGGCCATGGAGCATGACCATACTCTTTCTCTCTCTCTCTCTCTCTCTCTCTCTCTCTCTCTCTCTCTCTCTCTCTCTCTGTGTGTGTGTGTGTGTGTGTGTGCACGCGCTTGCAAATAAGCAATTAAAATATTTTTTCTAAGAAAAGGAAGGAAGGGAGTGAAGAAGAGAGGGAGGACAGGAGGAAGGGGAAAGAGAGAAAGTATATGGGTATTAGAGAGAGAATGAGCTCAAGCAACTTCAAACAACAAATCATCCCCGTTAGCAAGGGCCATGCTCTTATCATTAAGACAAAAGGGATAGGTGGAATACAGCCTATCTAGTCACAGAAAGCATGCAGAAGCCCT
Source organism: Zapus hudsonius (assembly GCA_004024765.1). Lineage (NCBI taxonomy): Eukaryota > Metazoa > Chordata > Mammalia > Rodentia > Dipodidae > Zapus > Zapus hudsonius. The sequence goes on along the minus strand of PVHP010003018.1, from coordinate 47,264 downwards.
GGGATGGGGGCTCAGACCAGATATGTATGAGTATATATGAGTTCAGAGTGGGAGTCAGTCCAAGCTGTCCACAGTTCCATAGTGGTGTGAAGGACAGTAGGACATTGGCTTAAGCCAACATTTCTTAGCCTCAGTTCTCTGAGATAATTCTTTCTTTTGGGAGGGGGGCACTGTTCATGGTTAGCAGGAGCACTGGCCTCTACCCACTACTTGCTTGCCCCCCCAACTTTCCACAAACAAAAATGTGCTCAACATTGTCACATATCACCAGGGCAGAGGTGAGGTTGAGGGGAGGTGTAAGATGCACCCAGTTGAAAGCAACTGACTTAAGAATGCCTTCCGGGACAAAGGCTTTGAGATGCCTTTGAAGGTAGGTCAGTTTTGCTGGGGCAAGATGGCAGGAGATGCAGGGTGTTGAAGGGAAGGGGATTTTGTGAGTCAGGGTGCAGAGATGGAATATACTAAGAGCCCTTGGAAAGTGACAAGTTATCCTGTTAATCTAGGAAAGAGTGCTTGTGATGACTGGGGTATGGACAGTGTGAGTGATTGGGCTGAAAGGTGTGTGGGAACCCTTGGAAGAAAGGTGTAATGGTTTGGCTTAATGTTGAACAGAAACTCTTCTTATTGGAACTATGCATTTACAAAAAGACTACTTTGTAATCAAGGTCCAGTGTCTTAGGGCAGGGAGAGCCTTGAAGAAGAGATACTGGTTAGAAGATGCTAGCAAGCTCCCATTACTTGAGAGACGAAGCCTTGTCTTCACTCCTGTGAGGCATCAGCCCATGTGGACTCATCATATCTCTGATGAGTGCTAGGCCTTGGTCCAACGACTGGATGTAGAACCCTGAACAAGACAAGTCCCATTTTCTTTATTTATATTTTTCAAATTTTTAGCAACTTAATATATTAATATATTGCAATTGGTCATGTTCCCATCAGATTATATTCTTATCTCCCCCTCCCCATCCCTATTCCACTGAGAGACCTCCTCAGTGGGGTTATTCATATTCACTGCAAGACCAAGAATGTACCAGTCAGTCTCTCTTGTGGGAGACAATGCCTCAGAATACACCTTCCCAACCTGCGGTTCTTTACATTCTTTCTTCCCCCTCTTCCTTAATGTCCCTGAGCCTTGGAGGGCACGTTAGAAGTCTTTGATTTTCTTCTTTGATGAGTTTGGAGTCTTCTCAGTATTTACTGTCATCTCCCTAGAAGAGGTTGTCAGGCTAGCAGTGAGAGCAGCACTGGTATTTAATCTGCCACTTCCTCGGTAATGTTTCCTGGACCCTTGAATGTGACAGATCCCCTTTGATACAGGTTGCTCTCATTCTTGGTTAGAGAATCTGCTTTTGACACCTGATAGTGAATACCCGGGAGAACCAAGACCCATCCTATGACAAGAAAAGAAAGCCAACTGTTAAAATTTTTAAGTTCACATACAAAGTGAAGGGTTTTGTTATGGCATTTTCATTTGAATGTCGTTGTAGTTTGTTCTTATATGTCTTTCTCACCCTCTCTACTTCTACTTTCAGGTCACTGCATTTCACTACCTTCTCTCTCACTCTTTTAAGATCTTTCTCTCATTTATGGTCTCCTTTCTATATTCATGACATAAACACACACACCTTAAATCTAGATTCTGCATATGATAAAAATATCCAGTATTTGTCTTTCTATCTGGCTTAATTCACTTAGCATAATGATCTTCAGTTCCATCCATTTTCATGAAAATGTCATAATTTCATTTTTCTTCACTGTTGAAGATAAATATAAATGAAGAAATAAAAACAAAAATTATGGGGCTGGGGAGATGATTCAGAAGTTAAAGGCTATTACCCAAGCAAGCTTCCTAACCAGCTTGGGATCCTCATCACCCATGTAGAAGCTGCACACAAAGTGTCACACACATCTTTAATCCCAGGGTTCCTATGCTGTTGGGAGATGAGGCCAGTAGAATCACGAAGCCTGTAGCACCCTAGGCTGATGTTCTCAGGAGCAAAAAGACCACCAAGAGAGATCCTGTCTCAAAACAAGGTGGAAAGTAAGGAGTGCCCAGAGGTTTTCCTATGACTTCCATACACATGCCCTTTCTGTATATGCACACACCAAAAAAAAAAAACATGACTTTAAAAACAGTAGTAAAGTCAAAATACTACTAAAATTATAGTAGAGAAATAAAAAGGAGAAATGTAAATAAAAAGAAAACAGGAAACAAAAAAACAAAGAAAAAGAAAAAAAGATAACCCAACAATGAAAAGTATAAACAAAATAACATGAATGTGACCTGGGAGATGGCTCAGGTGCTTGCTTGCAAAGCCTGATAGCCAAGGTTCAATTCTTTAGTACCCATGTCAAGCCAGATGTGCAAAGTGGTGCATGCATCTGGAGTTCATTAGCAACATTAAGAGGCCCTGCCATGCCCATGCATCCCTTTCTTTCTCAAATAAATAGATAAAAATATTTTTAATTACGTGAAATTATGAAGAGGGATAAGAAATAAAAGCATAGGCTGAGGAGATGGCTCAGTACACTTGTAGTGCAAGTCCAATGACAAGAGTTTAGATTCCTAGAACTCATGTAAAGCTGGACACCACTGGACATATATCTGTGATCCCAGTGTACCCATGGCACTGGAAGGCAGAGACAGGAGCATCCTGAAACTAACTGGCCAGCTAGCTTGTCATTCACAGCAGTGAACAAGATAGACTGTCTTAAACAAAGTAGAAGGGAACGATAGATACCCCAAAATTGTCTTGACCTTGTCATAGTCAACCACACAGTACTGGGATGAACCTTCAAACCAGGCACAGTTAGGGGAAGAAGGGATTTATTGAAGCTCCAGATCAGGGGAAGTTCCATAATGATAAAAGAGGCTGGTCCCCCTTTTCACAGTCCAAGCACAGAGAGAAAAACCATAACCAGCACTATACACAATAGCAAACAGGCAGGGGAAGAGAGAGATTTTCTCCCCCTTTATATAGCCTTAGGGAGGTGTCTTGCAACCCTTTCCAAGATTTGTTGACTTCCTGAGTCTCTGAAATTTTCTTCCTGCACTGCCCTCCCAGAAAGGGATGTTTGTTTCTAGTTCCCTTGAGCCTTACATTCCTGCCCCTAATCCTGCACCCAATTCTGCACCCATGATTACTAACAAGGTCAAGTGACAACAAAATTGAACCATCAGAGACCTCCACTCATGTGCCAAGGTACACATATACCCATGTATACACACACCTTATACACATACACATACATACAGCACCCACAAATGAAAATTTTAAAAATTAAATATAATAATGTATAAATGCTGCTAATATTGTAATAAAAAGAAAAAAGAGGAAACACAGGGAAGAAATGAGAAAAGGGAAGAAAGAAGAAATCAAGTATCAGAGCAGCTTCCTTCTGGGTTCTTAAACGTGGAGATTGCCTGTTCCATGCCATGGGTAGCATGGTCAGTAGAACTGGTGGACTCTTGCCTTTGGCATAGTTTATGCTGATGTAGAGCCTACATTAGGCAGCTGACCAATGTCTTCCAGAACTGTCTTCACCTTAGTAACTTCCCTTCTTTGCATAGTAGGGAACTCTGCTGGTTCCTTGATAGTTTGGGGAGAAAGGTATTATCACATGGCCATTGGGACATTTGGACAGTTCTGTTTATAATAGAGGAGGCAGGATAGAAGGGGAAGAAAAAAGAATATAATAAATACCTGTAAGGTTCCCAGCACACACTGGCCATGCTTCTGAGTTCTTGTTACTTGGTTTTTATCACCAGCTCAGTCCAGTCCACCATTACCTTGAACTATGCAGTTAGCTTTTTGGCCTTCAGTGTTGTACCTCTATAATCAATTGTCCTACCTGATTGATATTTTTGGCATTTGTATGTATGCATATCTATGTGTATGCATGTATGTGCACATATGTGGAGGACAGAAGTCAATGTCTAACCACCTTATTCTTTGAGGCAGTGTCTCTCACTGAATCTGGAGCTCACCAATTAGTTGTTGGGGGGTTGAATGTAAAATATCCACCACAGGCTTAGGTGTTTGAACACTTGGTCCCTGGCATGTGTTACTGCTTAGGAAGGTTGTGAAACCTATAGTAGATGGTGCCTGTCTGGAGGAAGAGGGTCATTGGAGGAAGCCCTGGAGGTTACAGCCCAGGCCCTCTTCCTGCTTGTCTTCTGATCCTTGTGCTGGACCCTACTCCTGACTTCCCCACTGTGATGGTTAAGTTTTATTGTCAACTTGGCCTTTTTAGTAATTTTGGGTGAGTCTCTGATGTTGGCAGGAAGGCAGCCCCCTCAGTAGGGGGCCAGGATATAAGAAGGTTCAGGAAAGCTAGAAACAAATGTTCTTTCCTGGGAGGGCAGTACAGGAAGGAAATTCCAGAGACCCAGGGAGTCAATAAGTCTGAGAAAGGTTGCAAAAACCCAACCTAAGGTTATATAAAGGGGGATAAAATCTCTCTCCCTCACCTTGTCTGTTTTGTTGGTGTATGTATGGTGTTGGTAAGAGGTTTTTCTCTCTATTTGGACCTGTGAAAGGGGACCTGCCTCTGTCACCATTATGAAACTTCCCCTGGATCTGTAGCTTCAATAAATCCTTTCCTCCCCTAACTGTGCAGGGCTTGAAGATTCATCCCAACGGTGTATGGCTGATTATGATACCCACCCTGAAAAATTCCCTTGAAACTGTAAGCCAAAATAAACTCCTTCCTTATGTTGCTTCTGGCCAGGTATTTGTTTACAGCTAAAAGAAAGTAACAGGTTCTCTTGACTTGCTAGCAGTGAACCCCAGGTATTACCTGTTCCTGCCTCTCCAATGCTAGGATTACAGGTGCACACTACTACATGGGTTAGGGACTTTGAGTTCAGGCCCTCATAGGAGTGACAGGTGCTTTACTGACAGAGCCATGACTTCAGTTTATTGCTGTGATTCTTGAAGGTTCACCTTCACGTACCCAGAAGGTAAAAGAGAGCCTGGCACAATTGGTCTATATTGTGGAATGAGTTAGTATTTTAGCAGTGAGCGACTGAGTTCCACAGAGCTCTAGATCAGAGAGCTTCAACCCGTGGATTTCTGTCTGACTTAGAAACCAGGTTTCTTCATATACCAAAGGACTATATGTGTTCTGTGGAGCTCTGTAAGAGCATTATCTAAGCATCATTTGGCTTAGATGGCTTACTTGTAGGATTACTGTGAGTAGTCAATAAATATTCATTATTAGTCAAACAGGAAACATGATGCTGACTTTCTATTGCAGGTTTGTATTGATGAGTCTCTGCAGTTTTCCCAGCTCAGGGCTGCTGAGATTTGAGTTTTCTCTGTCAATGAAGCATTAACATTTAGAAGAACTAGATACTATTTTTCATTAATTTGGATCATTAATATTCTAATACACATTTGCACAAGTACTTTTTGTTACAGTATCTGGTCTGCTTTGTTGCCCTATTCCCTATTCTGTTATAATACAAAATTCTGCCAAACCATACAGAGATATGTAAAAAAGCTATGGAGTGTGTAATAATGCATAATCAAAACTGCTAAAATACTGAGCATGTTATTTAATGGATTTCCAAAATGTCAGTACCTTGGATTAACTATTTAACATTCTTCATTTTGTCTTAATACCTTTGTGTAGCCACTGAGTTGGAAGACGAACAAAGGAAAAGTGAATCTTGTTATATTACTCATCTGCATCTAAGTTCGTTTCTAATTTAATGACAAGGTTTAGTATTTTTTCTTGAGCATACGGAAATTTAAAAATAATTATAAAGCAATATTTTAAGCAATACAATGCTGAAATTCTCTTAAATTATTAATTAGACTTAACTATGGGTCTAAAATTGGTGAAAAATGATTGTTGAAAAGAAACCTAAATTCCTTTCCCTTTTTTTCTGATCTTGATTCATCTTTGTCGTTTTCACCATTATTACTTTGGGCCAACATAGATGTCAGCTGGGGGCATATAAAAACTTTGGCTTTATTGGGAAGGTGTGTAATTTGATATCAGTTATGTTAACTATATAAAATAGGATGAGTAGGCTAAAATCATAGCGAATATTTATTGAATGCTCATTGAACTCTCACAATTTTATGAAATTCATACAACTGAATTTTAATGCATTTTCTTGGTTTCTCAGGACAGCGTTGAGAGAATCCCAAAACATTTATAGATGACAAACTCACGTCACAGTATCAGAAAGTTGAACACCCCACAACAATAAGACAGTTGGAAGTCATAGTACTTCTTAGACAATGCCATAAACATATCAATATAAACTTATCCCTTGATATCCATGGGTGATTGATTCTAGAACCCTCTGTGGATATCAAATCAAGGATATGCAAGCTCCTTACATGTGATGGACTACAATTTATATTTAATCTATTCAGATCATTCCATATACATGCTTCCATATAAAAGTAATCTCTAGATTACAATACCTAATGTTATGAAACTACTAGGTAAAGAATTATACCATATTCCTTATGGATTTTTTTTCTTAACTATTTTTTTCTTAACTATTTTATTTGTTTATTTGAGAGAGAGAAAAAAGAGAGGCAGACACACAGAGAGAATAAGTGTGGGTGTGTCAGGGCTCTTGCCAAAGCAAACAAACTCCAGACACTTGCACCACTTTCTGCATCTGGCATTACATGGGTACTGGGGAATTGAATGTGGGCCATCAGGCTTTGTAAGTAAGCATCTTTAACCACTGAACATCTCTCCAGCCCTCCTTAGGAAATTTTGACAAGAAAAACAAAGCCTGTGCATGCTCAGTGCCGATGCTTGACCATGTAGTTTATGAACAAGACATGAGGCAAAAAGTGTTGAGAACAAGGAGTTTGGAGAGAGAGCATCTATGAAATGACAGGATCCTTCATTGAGGCATGCCTACACATCCTTTCATTCAAAAAGAAAAAAAATCCATTTCTGCCCTCAGGAAGTTGAGTCGGGAGAACTGTGATAGTTTGAGGCTATCCTGAGCTACCGAGTGAGACCCTGTCTCAAAACCTGTGCGTGTGCAAAATAAAAATCTCTCTCTGGTAAAGGTTTTACTTCTACTTTTGCATTTTTAGTTTTTCCTTCCCTCTCATATTTCACATGTCCTTTTTTCTTTTTCTTTCATTCCAGTGGACCCTAGGGTCTTAGGCTGGCCCAGTGCTGTATCCTCTGACCTATGACGTATATCCTCAGCCCTTCTCTTTCTTCATTTTGGTCCTTTTGAATCAAATGTTGACCATAACACCATTTTTGTTCATGCTGCGAATTCGTGGGGTATTTCTGACCCTTGTATAAGAACAACATTTTGCAGAGCTAATCTGCCTTCCCTGGCCTCTCATCTTGCAGAGGCACATCTGACTGGCTCCCTGTGTACTTGTAACTGTGGTTTCTCTGCCTGGGAATTCCCAGGCATTCAGAAGGACTTGAGGATATACCTTGATGGACTCCAAAAATTTCTTTGGCCCTTCTGTTTTACCAATGGATATATCTGCTGTATTGTGCTGGGAACTTCTAAAAGCCTTAAATACCACTTAAAATTCACAGCACTAAATTCTCACTGGCAGATCACAGTCATCTCCAGGTCCCAGCTGAAAAAGTGTCATGGCTTATCGGGATTATTAATGAATCTGAGGCAGGCAAGCGCAAGCACAAGGAAAATAGTTTAGCAACCCAGGATACTGCTTGGCTTGAGCTGTAAATACACCCCTTTTCCCACTCCAAACAATTAAATAGATTTGTTTTCTCCTAGCAACCACTAATTGTGATCAATTTCCCTTGAAATAGTACAGGAGTATCTTGGTTTTAGATATATCTGGGATCGGAACCACAGAGGGTCATCCAATTTGGTTTTTGGGTGCAAACAAAGTAAGATAAATTGTGGGCTGGGGAGATAGCTTAGCAGTTAAAGACACTTGTTTGCAAAACCTAATCCTGGGTTCAGTTCTTCAGTACCCACATAATGTCATATGCACAAAGTGGTATATGCATCTGGAGTTCATTTGCAGAGGCAGAGGCCCCTGGCATGCTTATCCCCCCTCTCTTTTCTCTCTGCCCTTGCAAATAAATAAATAAATAAATAAATAAATAAATAAATAAATAAATAAATAAATATTTGTCCTCCTAGTGAACTTTTTGATAGAAACCCCTATTTTCCATCTTATGCCTATGCATAACTGGACATCATGCTAAAGGGACATGTAGAGTAGAGAAAAGGTTATTAACTCAAGTCTTTCAATCAAAGTAGAGAACCACTCAAGCTATGCCCCTTAGCAATGGATCTACCTTTCTCCTGGACTTCTAAAAAGCCCCAGGCAACAACTGAGGACCTTGTCACTCTAAACTTCTCAACTTCTCAAGGAGATGTATGTATTCAAAAGCATATAAGCCATTCATTGTCTCTCCTTACTGTAAGAAAGTATGGAGAGGGTTGTTATGTACAAAAAAGGGGACTGTGTTTTTCTGCATCATTTCAAATGATGGCTGAGGCTTTCAAATGATGTGCTTGCCTCACAAGTATGAGTCCATGAGTTCAGATCTCCAGAACACACGTACATGGATGCTGTGGCATTGGCGTCTGGAATCCCAACACAAATATGTGAGAAGGGAGGTCGAGAGAGAAGAATCACATGGAAGCTCACAGACCAGCTAGCAGAGGCAGGCAGTTGTGAAGAAGAGACTGGTTCAAATAATGTGGGAGGCAAGGACTAACCCTCCAGGTTGTCTTCTCGCCTCCACACATGCGCAACGGCACTCATGGCTTCCCACACTCACACACATGAACATGATGTGCATACACATAATATGAACACGCACACATACACACACATACATGAACATGATCTGCATACACATAATACGAATGCACACATACACATACACACACATGAATATGAAGTGCATACACATAATATGCACACACACAAACATGATGTGCATACACATAATATGAACACACACATATACACACACATACACACATACATGAACATGATGTGCATACACATAATACGAATGCACACACACATACACACAATTTCTGGGAAAAATAAATCTGTTATAACAATACAATGTCTTTTGGGAAGAATTGCCAAATAGAAATTATTTCAAACACACTCAAGAACACACACAACCCCTATCCGAACCAAGTCATCCTTTTCTCTTTAGATTATTTTCAACTTTCATCATATTTACTGATTTTTAAAAATTTCTTTCAGAGCTGAAAGTATGACTTTATAGTGAACAATTCCATGAAAACACAGAGAAAGTCTCTCAACCCATCCAAAAAAGACCCTTGAAATGTCCTTATTTCCATTCATTCCTATGAGAAAACTGGCCTTTAATGGATCATTGCTGTTTTAATGTAAAATGCATGAAATTCCCTGGGATATATTTTCTGTGTTTCATAATTTTATTATTATCAAAAACTTTAATATATGACTTTGATCATGTTCCTGTCTCTGCATCCTTTTTTTGTCTCCTCTCTCCAACCACCATTCCCTGAGGACCTTCCTCTTTCAAGGAAGTCCCTCCTCTGTTCTGTTGTCTCATTCTTTTTGTCTTCCTCTGTCCTTCGTGTCAAAATGTTGACATGCTCAGAACCATGTTGGTGGCTCCTCTCTTGCCAGGATCTCAGCTATCAGCCTACGGTCAGTTGGTAGGGTTAGATGGGCCCCAGCTCTCTTACTGCATCCTGGAAAACACAAACATAATCTCCATCAGAGAGTGAGGTCAGTGTAGGTTAACAAATATACACAATTCTGGATTTTTAGTAGCCTCCCTGTCAATAGCTCCCATATTGTATCTTGTCTTGGGAGCCCAAGGGTACGGGATCTGGTGCAACCTAAGTTCCAGACAAGGGCTCCCCCTCACTGAGTGGAAAATTTGGCCGAACTTGAAAGCTGTTGATTGTCTCCCCCCTGTCACAAGGACTGATCCAGATGACCCACGGAGGAGGATATCCAGCTGGTTGGGGATGGGGGAGGGGGAGCATCGGAGAATTGGGGATAACAACTCATTGTTTGCCCACTAAATAATGTAACTCATTATGGACAATAAAAGAAAAAAGAAAATAAGTTAAAAAAAGAACCATGTTGGTTTCTAGGGTTGCCAGTAACCACGGTGGAATTATGAATGCACCAGTCAGTTTATGTCAGGAAGACAGCACCCCAAAGTATGCATACACACCCCGTGACTGTTACCTTCTTTCTACTGCCTCTTCTGCATGTTCTGAGACTTGGAGGGCATAGTAGAAATCTCCTTTAGTGTTGAGTTTTTGACAGCTTCTTACTTTCTACTTTGATGAGTTTTGAGTCTCCTCAAATCTACCACATCTCTACAGGGAAAGCTCTCTGGTTAGAGCAGCACCCATATTCCTTCCACAACTTCCTCTTCAGTGTTCTCTGGGCCCTGGAGGGTGTGATAAGATGACTCATTCAATGTTAAGCCCTGAGCGTTCTCTGCTTGTTGTCATTTTGGTAAATCTTGAGATTCTTTGGTATTTGCCACTATATGTAAAAGAAAGTTTTCTGTGCCGGGGAGATGTCTCAGCAGTTAATAAGGTGTTTGCCTGCAAAGCAGAAGGAGCTGAGTTCGATTCCTCAGTACATAAGTAAAGCCAGATGCACAAGGTGGTGCATGTGCCTGTATTTCATTTTCAGTAGCTTGAAGTCCTGGTGTACCCATTCTCTCTCTCTCTCTCTCTCTCTCTCTCTCTCTCTCTCTCCTCAAATAAATAAATACAATATTTTTAAAAGAAGGTTTTCTAACCAAAAATGAGAAAATCATTAATAAAGGGGCTTAAACATACACACTCAGTAGGCTTTGCATGGGCCCAATATCTCCAGTTAGCCAAAGAACAGAAGAAGCTCCCCTCTGGGGCCTATGACCTTTCAAACTATAGGCTTTTGACTTGGTTCTCTGTACCAGATATGAATTCCTTCCCATCAAGAAGGCCTCATACCCAGAGAGCAGTTGATCACCCCCAGAACGTATGTGCCACTATTGCACCCATGGGCACATCTTGCCTGACTGGTTGATTTTGTGGCTTGTGGGATCCACTGCTTGTTCAGACTGGAGATGACTTTTCTCCCCCAGCAGCTTGCATGGCGCCTTCCAGCATCATGGCAGCTATCCAACAGGGGGATGTCTTTCATCTCAGTTACAGCTTGATTTCTCTGTGCCCTGCAGCCACAGCCTGTGAGAACTTCATCATTAGGGTCTTACCATTTAGTTCTGATGGGTACCAAAGTGCATTGGCAGTGACCTTCATTGCTTTGGGAGGTCTCATGGGTCGTCATGACCAACAGCTCATTGTGTATGTATGTCAGGGTGAGGGGAGAGGACCCATGTTCAGCACTGGGGCAAATCGGCACTGATTTTTAATTTTGATATCAGGAACTAACAATATTATTCTAAAACAAGAAACAGTATGCACAGTTATGGCTTCTCTCAGTTTTGTTTGAGCAAATATATATGTTCCAGTGGAAAGCTGCTTAGATCCAGTTCTCACATCTTACAAATTTGTCACTGTGTGGAAGCGCTTCTGCATGATGTCAGGCTCTGAGAGATGAGGCATAAATGTGAAAATGAAACTCAGCACAAGAATAAGGACTTTGTAACTTGTAGGTTTAAATTAGATGTTTGGGCTGGGCCAACCTGTATTGATTTAGCAGTGGTTATTCTTCATAATATCACCCTCTTACTGGTTCTAGACACAAGCAGATATACCCAGTTACTTTCTGTTTCAGTTTTGCTATTTATTTTAGACACAACTAGCTAGTTTTTAATAAATAAGAGAAAGTCAGAGATTTCAAATAAAGCATAATTAATAATTAGGCATTTTCTTTCCAGTTTAACTTTCAGTGTTTTAGTTTCCTATTAACCTATAAATGTGTTGTTTGTCACTTGTGAAAATCCAGTATTTTTATGGCCCCCAAAGTAGTAATTTAAATATTTGATAAAATCCTCAGCTAATTCCCATGATCAAAATTCATAGTATTATCCTATAATGCAGACAACCACACATACAGGCTTTAGTATTGAGATAACAGAAGTTAACAATTGACAGTGTTTTGAGGACACTTTGTGGTGGTCTTCTTAGCTAATAGATCAGAGTAGCATTTGCACTTGTGTGAAGCTGTGTAGCAAGTTAATGACAAAGGCAATTTTGACATTCAAGTTTCTTCATTACCCATCAACACAGTTCTCACAAGTCCCTGTTGTTATCTTATTTTGTATTTTTGCATGCTTTATAAATTTCTGGTTAAGAGAAAACATAATACTCGATGAGGTATCCAAGGTACATCTGTGTTTCTAACATGTGCAGTGAATTGTTTCCAGACTTACTAAAACAATTTAATTTTACTGGTTGTCCTTGCTTCCTTTATCCTCCAAAGAACCTGACTAAGAAGGCATAACCACTTGTTTTTTTCATATTTATTGGCAATAGTTAGACACATTGTATGAGCAAGACTTGTGATGGTACTCCCATTTCCCTCCTCTCTGTCTCCAACCCTCTGGGGCCCCTCCTTAGTGGGCTTGCTGGACCAGTCCATGGGGTAGAGGGTTATGGATTGTATGAGAGGTAGCCAGTTTTTTCTTTGTATGTTGTAGTTGAGGGGAGCAATGACTTTGGCTATTCTTCCCCACCATGGCTCTTATAATCTTTCCATCCATTTTTGAAATATTTTTATTTATTTGAAAGCAGTGAGAGAGAGAGTGTGTGTGTGTGAGAGAGTTAACAGACAGAGAGAATAGGTGCACCAAAGCCTCCAGTAGCTGTAAACAAGCTCCACATACATGCACCACTTTGTGCATCTGGTTTCATATGTGTAACTGGGTAATTAAACCTGGGTGGTTAGGCTTTGCAGGCACATTCCTTAACCACTGAGCCATCTATCCAAAACAACCACCAGTTTTTAATTATTAATGAGCATCTTATTGAAATACAAAGGTGAAGTAATGAGGGGGAAATGGAATTTTCATTTTATGAAGACTATTATCTGATGAACTTTCATGGAGTCTATGGAAGGCTCAAGGAATGTGTTTATTTCCAAGGTTACTTTAACTCACTTGAAGTTATCAGATTAAAAGCCAGAAGATTAGTGACGGGGCATGAAGTGCCTTTTGGTATCACTATGAACATTTGTAGATGGCTGCAAGTATATGATGATTATCAGTATAGGCCAAGCTACGTTGGAGAGGAGCTGGCCAAAGTGCTGAAATGCCCCACCAGTCTGATGAACCTTTCTAGAGCAGCATCACATGTGATCATGAAACTGAAGCTAAATTTAGGGGTGGGGGACAACTCTCAGTTCTCATCTATTATGTTCACAGATCTCCAATAGCTCGAGATGTATTGTGTACTTGAGAAAAGTATGAGTTACATACTCAAGTTAAAGTAAAAATGAGTACACAAAAGTACTACAGAAATGACTAAAGAATTTAGTGGAAAAACAAACAATTCCAGAATTTAACTTATTAAAAAATCTGTAAGCAACCCAGTAATGAAATAATTAGCACTTTTGGAAGTATCCTAACTTGAGAGCAATAAGATGTTTTATAATATAAGGATTAAACTGCTTGCATAATCCCAACATTTTGAGAATGATACAGTCTTATTGCTCTTGTGAATTCTAAATGTTCAATATAAAGTGACAATTGTTACTATTGCTCTGACCTTCATACTATTGAGCACAGTCAAGGGAGTGCAATCATAGGACAATAGACTGTCCCAGACTTGTATTCTGAAAGCACACAATACAGATAAAATAAGATTGTAGGTTATTTTCAGTGATATTGTCACTTGATGCTGTAGGTAAGATTTGCCTCCAAAAGTGCCTGCTTTGGCAGCACTTATACTAAAATTGGAAAGATGCAGGAAAGATTAGCATGGCTCCAGAACTAGGTTGACATGCAAATTGAGGAAACATTCCATACTTTAAATGATTCTAATTCAATAATGAAAATGACTGCATAAAATATATAAAGAGAACTTGAGGAGCATTAAGGGAAGACATTTTCTTGGGTGAATTATTTTTACAATATTCTGTTAAAATTAGTCAGTCAAAAATGTTTTATTCATTTTTGAGGTAGGATTGCACTGTGAAGCCCCAAGTAATCTGAAACTTCCGGTATAGACCAAGATGGCCTTGAATTTGTGATAGCCTCCTGTCTCTGCCTCCTGAGTACTGAAATATAGGCATGTGACATCACACCAAGCTAAAATGTTGTATTTTTTAAGTCAATAAAATATATACTGATCCTTTTGAACTTTACACTATAGCTAAGTATACAAAAATCACATTTCAAGAAAAGGTCATGCACACTTAGTTTATACAACAAAGAAGGAAAATGTTAAAGATATTTGGTTTTTATATTTTTTTAGAAGTGTTTGTCTCCACAGGGCATAGCAAACCATTTTGAAGTTGGAACTGGTGCAGCCATGATTACCACAGAGTGATAAAATCAATAAAAGGTCATATAATGTGAAAACAACTTGAAGATTTTTTAAAGTCTTAAGAATTTGCTAAAGTTTGTTTTTTAAAGCAATGTCAAAAATATATGATTAACATAATAACTTCTATCATGTGGCCACTCATAAAAGGAAGTGATATACCCAATGTCAGAATCAAAGGTGACAGAAAGAGAAGAATAAGAAGAGAATTTGTCACACCAAGATGCAATGATAGACATGGGAAAACAGGGGACATGGCAATATTAGACACAGGCACAGTTGGAAAACTTGCTCTAAAGGAGAATGTTCATTTTATTTTTTATTGCTAACATTAATATGTGAACATAGGAATTGGTTCATATTCCCCTCTCCCTCAAGCCCATTCCATCGAGGACCCCTCTCTTCCTAAGTAGCCCTTCTTCTCTTTTGTTGTCACTTTCCTTCTATCATCCTCTGCCTTCCATATCTAAATGTTGATGGCCTCAGAACAGTGCACGTCTTGTGGGAGTAATGGCAACCACTGTGGGGCATAAATGCACCAATAGATTCATGTCAGGATAATAGGGCCCCAAAGTTTTCTTTCACGTCCTGTGGCTGTTCTGCTGCAATGCTCCCTGAGCCTCGGAGGCTGTGATGAACATCTCATTTAAGGTGGAGCTCGCGATGGCCTCTTATTTTTCAACACTTTTTGGAAGAATTCTAAGGACAGTTGCTCTTGACATTCTTTGCCATAATAAATAGCTTTAAATATAAATAAACCGCTGTTAAATAAATAAACAGCTTTCTCTTCTGAGAAGTGAAATATTTATGTTATGTAGAGAAGGAATTCCTTTTCCATTGATAATAACCTTGTTAGCACTTAACCTTTTAGGGTGAGAAATACTGGAGTTTGTTTTCTAACTAAAGCCTTAAATTATCTTTCATTATTCAATCAGGATCAGATGGCTATAAAATTTGAGCCCTGAATTCCCACCGTAAGGCAAATTCAGATTACTTAGGTTAATTGAAGTTAAAAAATAGATTTAGGCCTGGCATGGTGGTGCACATATTTAAGCCCAGCACTCGGGAGGCAGAGGTGGGAGGATGGCCATGAGTTCAAGACCACCTTGAGACTGCAGAGCGAATTCCAGGTTGGCCTGAGCTAGCGCAAGACCCTACCTCAAAAAAAGATTTAGTTGTTGGACATTTCATAAAGAAGTGATTGGATAACCTTTGAACTATCCTGCTGATGCTTTCTAGTACCTCAAGATTGTCCCTTTTGAGCCCAAGGATTCTCTGCTATTTGGCAAACTCGAGGTATCTCACATTTTTTCCTTTTGTTGTCTCCTTGTGAGTTTATGATTGCAGAACCAACCATTTTTGCTGTCAACAATGGGATATTCAGAAGGCTAGTTTATATTGGAGAAGTAATTTTCCCACTGTAAATTCTTACAGTGTTATTACATATGACTTTATTCATGAAGCTTCAGTTGAGGAAGAGTGAAAGAAGGAAGTGATAGGATTGTTTTCATTTGTATTCATAAATATTTTGATTTTTCTTATTTATACTCTAATATCAGAAGAAGCAGGAAGGATGAAAATCTGTTGAAATTATAAGAATTCTTCTTTTCACCATGTCCAATGGAGAGCTGAGAAAGACCACAGGAAAAACACCGGTGAACTGGGTTATATAAATGTGATAAATTCATTTGGTATACAATCAGTTCTCTAATAGGATGTGTTATGGGTAAATTGTGTTCCCTCAAGATATTCATCAAGATCCAAACCCCCGATATTTGTGATTGTGACTATGCTTGGAAGTTGGTGCCTGTATATACAATCAATTAAGATAAGGTCCTTGCATGACTGGTGTCCTTATGAGAAGGAAACTTGGATGCAGGTACACAGAGGGCATGCATGCCTTGTAACAGCAGCATTGAAGAGTGGAATGGTATAAGCATGAGCCAAGGAATTCCAGGGACTGGTGGCCACCATAAGAAAGGGAGGAGACTCCTTGGGGTAGAACCGGGAAGGCAGAAGGAAAGGCCTCGCAGTGTCCAGGTGTTGCAGTCAGCTTTCTTGTTGCTGCACAAAGAACCTTACCGGATGCAGCTTGTGGAGGAAAGGGTTGATTTTGGCTTACAGACTCAAGGACAAGCTCCATAATGGCAGGGAAGACGATGGCATGAGCAAAGGCTGGACATCACCTCCTGGTCAACATCAGGTGGACAACAGCAGCAGGAGAGTGTGCCAAACACTGGCAAAGGGAAGCTGGCTGTAACACCCATAATACCACCCCCAACAACACACTTCCAACAAGGTTCCAATTCCCAAATTGCCATCAGCTGGGGAACGTTCAGAACACATAAGTTTATGGGGGACACATGAATCAAAACGCCATACCAGGTGATACTAATGCTGGCTGGGACCAGGTAACAAACAACAGATAGGGTGTGAAATTGACACGTTTCCCCAATGCACCTGGTCATAATCATTTTGTGTGTTTCTGAGGTGTATTTTAATACTAGTTCTTGTCATGAGTTTTGGTATAGACTATATAATCAATTGTACTTCTCTCAATCAGGAATAAGATTTCCCATGATGCCAATTTGTAGTAGATAACAAGGAGGGAGAGTTGAAACTCCCAAAAGCAAACAACCAATGGAAAATGTTAATTTTAGTGGATTTGGTCAAGGTTGAGAGTCACACTGTTTACTCTAGAAATGACTGTCAGTATCTGATTTACTTTAGTCAGTTTTGCATCTAACACAACTATGAGTGTGTGCAAAAGGCTTAGTCCATATCTGTTTATCTGTCATTTATCTATCAACCTAACTGCATTCGTACCATGTGTTCTTGGTCAGTGAACACGTCTGCTTGTCCACTTTTTTTTTTTGGCTGGCTAGGTCAGCTTAGATTCCATCCTAACCCATAATATCACCATGAAGCCCTTTTCACATAGTAAGACAACTGTCCGTTGCAGGTTCCATTCCCACAAAAAGGAAAATCCACAGATGGTGAAAGCCTGGACCTTTGACTTGGGTGTGTGCTTAAATTCTCGGGATGGTCTCCACTTACTGCACAGCAGGTCAGATAGCTTTGTGGATGTGAATCCCTTTGATTGCCTTGGGCATCAAAAATGGGAGACAAGCCAAAACATGTCCTCTTTCCCATAGAACTGGAATTCTGATAGGGTGATGACTCTTATGATTAGTACTTTGGGACCAGATCAGTTCTGATACAATGGCATAAGTTAATAGCCCAGATAGGAGGCTTTAAATCAAGAAGTCCCTCCTGTCCCCTAATATCCAATTTATATACCCAACTACTGAGCTTGAAATCCTATAATCTATCTATTTCTTTGAACTATGCAATTCAGAAAGAAATATCTGAGAAGGATCACTGTGGAAACTCCTTCCTCATTTATTTATATGTTGTGTGTGTCCAATGGCTCTTTTCTCCAGTGATAATGAGGATTTTATTGGAAAAGAGAGGAGAGAGCACCCATTCTTCAGTAGTTTCCATGGCCTCTTCCGATGCTCTTTCTAGTGTGCAGATGTGTGCATCCCTACACACCCATAAGTGCACACGCGCGCATGCACACACACACACACACACACACACACACACACACACTGTGTATACTGTATACCAACAGAACCCTGGGCTGAGCACATTAATGCTTCAGTGCTTTGGTTTTGCCCATTTTTGAGGGGGATGTTTAGGGGGTTTCTGGGCTCCAATTAAACTTCTTAATACACAGATATACACTTCCCTATCCACAGAGCCCCCACAGGGTGTCCTGGGAGGTTCTGGTGCCTCCCTTCTAGAGGCATCAAGCAAGGGAAAAAGTGAGTATGGCATCCCATGGGAACACTGCCCTGGGGGTTTGGGTTTAGTAACTGCTAAAGTAAACAAAGGCTAGCCATCTCAGGAACCTGGCAAAATGAAATATTTACAAGGTAAAACTTGGACAAAAGGACAGGAGAAAACATATCATTTCCAGGCAGTAAACGGGAGAAAAGCCCAAGTCCTGGGTGGCTCTGTTTCCTCCTGTTGTTGATACCCCTGAAGTTAACTGTGATCCAGGAAAAGAGCCTTTGTCTCTGCTCAGAGTAATATGAATGAGGCATTTTGATACATCTGGTCACGCTTTTAAATTACGTTAAAGCTCTGCAAGTATGCTAATCACATTGCCATCCTTGGTTCCCTCCATAGGACAGGCAGACAAGATTCCTAGAGCTTTCCTCTGCAGGCTGAACAGTAACAGTAACCCCAGAGAGAGCCTCCCTGACAGTGAGCCAGGACTGGACCTCTGGGCCATGTGCTCAGGTGTGAGCAGGTGCATCCAACCTACGTAATAATCATGTCTCCTTTCCAGAAAGAAAACTTCGTTACTCTCAATGTTGGATGATTAATTCAAATTATAAATTACATTCTTTTAAATTTCAAGTAATCTAGCATTTCCTGGGCAGATAGCATGTTCCCACATCATGCCTTGGATGTCACTTTATCTTCACCACACCACTGTTTTTCCTGTTCTGCTCTCATGTTACAAGTTTGGTAAGAGACAGAGGCAGTATTGGAACCCAGGTGTGTAACTGACTCATAAACAAGATCAGTGGATGTCTAATCACTTAGGCTATTTTAATATGTCTGGGACACCTGTTTACTCCAGGGATCGAGAGTTTCTCCAAGGATTTGGAACAACTGTGCATATGGGTCCACAGAGATAAGGAACAGGCGATATGACTGCTTTTATATGTGGGTCAAAGACATTGCTCAAAACCAGTATCTGACTTACTCTATAACCAAATTAAAAGATATTTTATTTACTATTTATTTATTTGCAAGCAGAGAGAGAGAGAAAGATAATAGACACACCAGGACCTCCAGCCTCTGCAAATGAACTCCAGACACATGTGCGACTTTGTTCATCTGGCTTTATGTAGCTACTGGGGGAATTGAACCTAGATCAGTAGGCTTTGCAGGCAAGTGCCTTAATCACTGAGCAATCTCTCCAGCCCTTATAACCAAATTTTAAGTACACATAAGATACAGTTATTGTGTCTGGGGAAATGGCTCAGTTGATAGTTTTGTCATGCAAGTATGAGTTTCTGAGTTCATAACTCAAGAACACCACCCCACACACAGGCTGTACAAGTTTCTGTAAAATGAGCAGTGCCTACAGATGAGAGAAGACAAGAGAATTTCCTGGAAGCTCAGGGATCAGATAGCCTGGCATGTGAGCTGTGAGAGACACCCTGCCTCAAAACAAGGTGGAAAGCAAGGACCAACACCCAAAATTTATCCTCAGACCTCCACCCATACACCACGAGTGCATTTGCACACATGAACACACATACAGGCACATGGATGGTATCCATTTCTTTTTCTTCTGCTTCTACTGATCAGCAAGCAGGAGAAACAGAAATGAATCTTATTTTGCCATAGCTCTGATGAGAGAGTGAGTGAATGTGGAAATGAAAACAGATGGAGACTGCATGTACCTATGAAGTAACAGCCAGGTACAACTGGAAGTTGGATTCTTCTCTTGATCGTGTTCTGTACCAGAGAACATTTCCTCCACTTTTTCTCCTCCTCCTACAAGTCTGTCATTAAAGATATACTCCCCTGATGAAGTTGTGAATTCATCCAAAGGTTGCAGTCAGAATAAATATGATTACAGATGTGGGAGAGGATGGGTAGAGCTAGGAATGAGAAAGGGTCACCAATGATCAGGCAAATTTGGAGCTGAAGGAAATCATGTTTTGCTCCACTAAGCTGCATTCCAGATCTCATAACTTCCTGCTAAGGTTTAAACATGGCTCAGACCCCAAGGATTTATACACAGAAGCTTGGTCCCCAGGTAATGTAGAGATGGTGGCATATATAAGACCTCAGGGGATGTATGAAGTTATGGGGGAACTGCCCTCAGTTTGTCTGCATGAGAATGGGTTGTTATACAAAGAGCAAGACTGGCTTCTCCCAGGTTCTTTGGCTTCCTATATAACCATGCAATTTCTTCTTCCTGTAGACCCCTGCCCCTTGCTTCTCTGTTGTGACATAGCGAAGGGGGCCTTACCAGAGACTGAACAGATGGGGCCAACAGATCTTGAACTTTCAGCCTCTGAAACTGTAAGATTATAAACCTCTGCTTTATTACATTCCTCACTCAAGTATTTTGTTATAGCAATGAAAAATGGACTCAATGGCCATCTGAGAGTCAAATAGAAAGTTCTTTCCAGAGCCCTCAAAGCCCTTGCTGACTTGTTCTTAGCCACTTCTTTGGAACGCTCTCCTGACTCTGCTCAGCTACCTGGCCTTCCCTGCCTTTCTCCACCTGCTCTTGATGTTTTCTGTGTCTGAGTCCCTTGGTAGCAGCATGGCTTTTGTCCAGGCCTTAGTCAGCCCCTAGTTAAGTTTCATCTTCCAGAGTTTCCTTCCTGGACCTCTCTTCCTACGGTAGGCAGCATGCCTCCTACACTCCAATCCTGTACCATCCAGCCAGGCAGCTTCCAGATATGAGTAACCATTTCAAATAAAATCGACCAGTTTCTTTGTCATGGAATGTTCTATGGGATAGAGCTTCTCTGAGCCTTTACTCTGCTCTATTTTTTTCTTATAGTATTTACCACTGCATGGAATGGCATTCCTTTGTTCTATTATCTGTCTTCACTGAGTAGAAAGTACTACATAATCAGGGATTTCGTATGCTTTGTTCGGTCCCTGATTTTCAACTGGGAAAAGAATGCTTGACATATGATAGGTACTTAGTAAGCTCATGCTGAATGAATGATTGGATCTTTTGTATCCCAGGAGGATAAGCCAAGCTATGATGTCCCTTGATACTTTTCCCCGCCCCAGCTACTTTTCTAATGCCTGGCATTGCCTCTCTTCCAAATCCCAGTGAAAGATTGGCCATGTTCACTTTGAGAGTGTGGTACTATATTCACAGATGGCCCTTTTCAAATCCAGTCCTTTTAATGCCGGGGAAACATGTGCCAGATGGCCACTGGTCAATGAAGGGAAGAGAATGTCTCACTCTGAGTTAAGGGAGAACTTGCACGTGCTGGCTTTTGTAACTGAGTTATTTGTACTATAGATTGGATGATTCTAAGAAATCTAGTCTCCCTGGAGGGGGGGTAGGATGCTGGCAATGACTAGGGGACAGGATCCAGGAACAATGCACTCTTCCCAGGGTCAACTCAAGAGGCCCTGAGTCTGCTTGTCCATTCTTTCTACAGAGTTGCTTATGTGCACATGGTATCAAATGAGGTAAAGGTCTCTAGGAAGGGTCTAGAGTGGGGAGCTCAGCAAAGGCTGTCAAAGCCTTCTCTTTCTAAACTATCTTCCAGCAAGTGGAATCCAGAACTAGTAGCTTTTCTGATCTGTTCCATGATGAAGATTCAGTGAGTTGTTTCCCCTGGATGCCGAGGCTCGCTGCAGGAGACAGACAAAGCACTCCTGGACCCACCTGACAGTTTGAGGTCAGACTATACATCTTGGTTCTGAGAAAACAATAAGAAAAACAAAGGAAGATAAATTTGTAAAAATACATTAATGTATGATGGGCTGGAGAGATGGCTCAGCAGTTAAGGCACTTGCATCCAGTGCCTAAGGCCCTAGGTTCAATTCCCCAGTACATAAGCCAGACCCACAAGGTGGTGGCCCTGGTGAGCTCTCTCTCTCTCTCTCTCTCTCTCTCTCTCTCTCTCTCTCTCTCTCTCTCTCTCTGTATTTCTCTGCTTGAAAATAAACAAAATATTAAAAAAGAAGGTCTGACTTAGGTAGACATCCAAGCATTTATTTTAAAAAATACATTAATGTATGATTACATCTTGTTCATTAAATAATTGCCACAATAAAAAGAAAATATCTAAAGTTCACCAAGTAACACCCAAGAAGGCTTGAAGAAATTTATCATATATTTGGATAAGATGACTATCTTAATACATTTAGTTCTAGAGTTAATTTACATATCTAGTACAATTTTAATGAAGTTTCCTTTGAAAAATGGCTAAGCCATTACATAGTTTATTTGGTAGAGATAGTAGCTTAGAGTAATCAAAAATATTTGAAAGAAATGAATGCCTACATTGAGAAATATTAAAACTGTTTCAAGGAAAAAAATCACATGATGAGCAATGGAGGAGGGATACCCAACGTTCTCTCCAGGCCTCCAAGGCATGTGGGACGTGTGTGTGTGTGTGTGTGTGTGTGTGTGTGTAAAATGTGTGTGTGCACATGTGCATGTTGCCTACACACCACCACCAGCACCACATGTACTACATACAAGTAATCAAAACAAAACAGAAAAACCTAATTGGACCAATATAGACAAATATTTTGGAAGCTCAAGAGGACCTTAATAATCTTTCTACAAGGCATAAAAGATGAACAAAGAACCTATGTAAATGGACTTCACAAAAGTAATATAATAGATAGATGTTCATGGCACAAACCCACCCTAGACAAGGCCATCTGAGAAGAACACTTCAACATATAGTTTGCTCTTGACTATATGAAGACTCTTGAATTACAGTGACTTTGTATTCCTGTCCAATGACTGCCTAACCAGTCACTACAAACTGAGCCATTTTAAATCCAGCAATTTATCTTCTCACCATTCTGGAGGCCAGAATCCCAACATCAAGGTTTGAGCAGAGCCACAGTCTCCCGAAGGGACAGGCTCCACCCTCGCTCCTCCCAGCTGGGTTGCTAGGCAGCCCTAGGCTTAGGTTGTGTGGCTCTAAACCCACTGAAGTTAGGACACTCCTGGCTTTGTCTCAAGATCCTTAACATAATCACCTTTTTCTGAATGGATACCATTCACAGGTTCTGGCAGTTACAACACGGACATGTCTTTCTGGAGGACACCATTAACCCTACTACAAACCCTAATACAAAAAATAAGGGCAAAGAATAAAAGTTGTCCCAAGAAATGCTCAATTTCACCAATAATCATTTTTCACTAATCTCAAATGCTAATTTCTGCTACAGGTGAGAATCTAACAAAATAGGGATTCTCTTACATGCTATATGCTTCTGTATGTTATAAGTTGCAGATTCTTTTTGAATGATAGATTATGTTTTAGAAATCAGAAATTTCCAAAGCACATATTGATAGGAGTACAATAGTAAAACAACCTAACTCCTCAAATGGCAGGAGGCAGCCTAAGTGAATTATGGAAGAATAATATTTAAAAGCATGCAAAAAGTTTCACTGTTAAAGCAGATGATACAAGTGTCGCTCTCTGGGTTAAGATAGTGAGTTGAACACATGACCAGTCCCTTCTCCCTAGCCCTACACCATAGTGCCCATGCATGGGTGATAGTTCAAAATGCTGTTTTGGTAATAAATGGTTGGCCTCAAATGGCCAAAGAACTCCTCAGGGACCAGAAAGGAAGACATACGTAGCATTGTATGGAGGCGGAAGTTTCCAAGTTATGACTAGTATATGGTCATTGGGCAAGCTGGGAACACAGTGTCCATCCCACCTGGGAGATAGGAGGTGGGATAATGCCACCACCCGAGATGTGAACCCTGAGCCTACCTGTATCTGTGCACAGTGTGGAAATCCAGAACTGCTGACAGCGACTGATAGACAAACTATCTCATAGGTTTATCTCCCTTTTAGGGCTGTTGCACTGGCAAGCACCTACAAGAAAACCCACAAGCATAAAGGAGGGCCATACCAGGTGGGTCAGCTTTACCCTGAGAACTGCTGCTTTTAATTCAGGTGTGATTGCTGTGTTGCTTGGCTTTACTCCGCTATGACACATACCCCAGAGGAGGAAAGATTTATTTTGAATCACAGTTCCAAAGGTAGTCCATGGTCAGCTATTGTAGAACTGAGCTGCTCATCTCATGGTGGCTAGAAGACAGACAGACAGACAGACAGATAGTTTACATCATCTTTCAATAATGTCATCAAGTTATGAATCCACCATGGATTGATCTATTGATTAGATCAGTTCTCTCATGGTCTGTCAACTCCCAATGATTGGACCCTCCACCCTGAGATGGTGGCTTCAACACTTGTGCCTTTTAAGGGCTGCTTTAAATCTAAACCATAATAACATTCCAACATAGATGTCAATCTGTCATTTCCCTCATGATTTCTTGAGTGATCTAAACTTTTGCAGTTTTCAATTTTCCAGTACACAGTTCATAGTCATAGAATACAACTCTATTGTCTGAAAACCTGCCTATTGACCAAGCATCCTGCACACGTTCCAAGATTGCCATGTAAGGATGGTGCAGACTTGTTCATTTGTATTTTGAGATCACTGGAGATATACACACAGTTGCAAGAAAATGTACTCCTCACCAGTTTCCTCCAATGCAAACATCTAACTTTAAACAGATTTTTAAAATAAGTATTTGTACTTGCCCTTACTTATGGAAACAAGACAGGAAAACCTTTGCTTTGATGAGACTTCAAATTATAGGCTGAGTATTCATAATCCAAAATGTTTAGGACCATCTTTCTGTTTTTATGTCTGGGTTTGCTTGTGATATTTGGATAGTATGTTTGTAATAGCAATTTATTAAGTATTTTACAATGAATTTAAAAAAGAAAAAGTAGAAGTAACCGTTACACAAATTAAACATTTGAAATGCTGCCACAGCTTAGAATTTAGGAAACCAATGATGGCTAGAAAGACTTCCTCACTTTCATGTTATATGCGTACAAGGAGAGAAATGGAGTTGTTTGAGCACCAGGTCAGTGGGAATGTGAAATCTAAGTTATCATGATGCCTGCCTGAATTTATAAAGCCAAAGCATAGTAAGAGACTGTCATGGAAGACTGCAAACTGTTGTATCAAGAGAGCAGTGAGGTGGACAAGAGAAAATACAGAGAGTTGTAGGGTGTGTGTGTGTGTGTGTGTGTGTGTGTGTGTGTGTGTGAGAGAGAGAGAGAGAGAGAGAGAGAGAGAGAGAGAGAGAGAGAAGCTTTGGAAACAATAGAGATAAACCTGGAGGGCTTTCAGGGAGGTGGTAAAGGTAGAACTTGCCTGTCCCTGCTGGCCTGTGAGTGGTCTCTGAAAAGGCAGACCTCCACTAAACAAACCATATGTTCTAACTTAATGACTTCCAAGTGAAGTAATTTGATGAACTTTGGCAGTTTCCTACAGAGACACTGCAGTAAAAAGGGGAAATACTTGTGTCAACTTTGCACACCTTGAGAGTCTCTTACCATTTGTCTATAGTATCATTTTCCCCAACAATGACTGCAAAGATAAGGGGAAATGCAATTTGACACATGTAACTATGGTTTAATAGAATTTAGACAAAGAGTTACTTATTTACTTTTTGGTTTTGTTCAGTATGAGGAAAGAAGGTCTGACAGGTCTGATGATGTCTGATATACATAATCTTTGCAACGCATGTATGTATCTCTGTGAGTGAGCGATATTATTTTTCTCAGTCAAGGTATATCCTTATAGTATTTTGGAAACACAATGAGTAGACTTTTCAATATAAGATACTGGATTCATTCTCAGTGGAACATCAATGTAACATTGATCAGGGGAGTCCTTAAATCAAATCAAAACAATAGTAAAAGCCCTAGGTGCTCCAGGTGTTGACCAGACTTGAGCAGAGAACCATGGTGGTGTGTTCTTGTGCCCAGTGGGATTGAACCGCTGTGCATTCTGTGCTGTTGCATGGGGCAGCAAGATGAGTCCAAGAGCTGTGTGGTGGGACAGTCAGAGAAGGGAATAACACGGATCTCCTCTATCTCTTCTTGTGCAGCTCTGTTCTGAACCCCAGTGGATGGTGCAGTGGAGGCCGAGCTGCTGAACGGACAGTTCCCTGCCGCTCTGGTCTATCAGCTGAGACAAAATGGAAGACTCCTACAAGAATAGGACGTCACTGGTAAAGGGTGCTAAGGACATTGCCAAAGAGGTAAAGAAGCAAACCGTGAAGAAGGTGAACCAAGCAGTGGACCGGGCCCAGGATGAATACACCCAGAGGTCCTACAGTCGGTTCCAGGATGAAGAAGACGATGATGATTACTATCCCCCTGGGGAAACCTACAACCAGGAGGGCAATGACGATGAAGGCTCAAGCGAGGCCACTGAGGGTCATGATGAAGAGGATGAGATCTACGAAGGGGAGTATCAAGGTATCCCCAGCACGCATCAAGGGAAGGACAGCATAGTGTCCATGGGCCAACCCAAGGGGGCTGAGTACAAGGACCAGAGGGTGCTGGAGTCAGAGAGGAAAGCTGATGAGGAGGAGCTGGCCCAGCAGTACGAGCTGATAATCCAAGAGTGTGGCCATGGCCGTTTCCAGTGGGCCCTTTTCTTCGTCCTGGGCATGGCTCTCATGGCAGATGGTGTGGAGGTGTTTGTGGTGGGCTTCGTGTTACCCAGTGCTGAGACAGACCTCTGCATACCGAATTCAGGATCCGGATGGCTTGGTAAGTGACTTGTGTCAGTGAGACAGTTCTGAAAACTGTTGTGGAGCAATTATTGCCCTATAGACTAAATATAAGTATTTTTTAATCTAGAGCATTACATTTCTTTCTCAGCATAAGTGTTTATTATGAAAAGTCTCAAATGTAAAAGAGAATCAAAATAATTAGATAGTGAGTGCTTACATATGATCACCTCCCAGATTTTGTCATTAACATTTCTTATATTTTTAATCTGCCATATATCCATCAATCAGCTTACTTTTATGTACTTTAAAACATGTGCTGACAAGGTATTTTGACTTGCTCTAGTATGTCATGTGGCACTGAATGATGGAACTTAGAACTACATCATTACACAATGTGCAAACATTATAAATGTACTTACACAATGAAAGATAGCTATGATACGAGGTAATATAATCTTTCAGGTAACCATCATAATCTTTCAGGCAACCATCATATATGTAGCCTTTTATTGGTCAAAACACCATTATGTAGCACACTGGTATTTAGCACAACTGGATCGACATCAGGTTCTCCTTGATTAACTTCCAAAGATAGGGCTAAAGACACAGCTGAGTGGTAGAGACACTGAAAAACATATATAAGACCATGGGTTCAATCTCCAACACTGCAAAAAATAAATGAATGAATAAATAAACTGGTCAATATTTTCTAGAGACATTAATTCTATAAAACTCTGAAGAACGTGCATTTCAAATTTTACAAAAAAATAATTTTATTTAAATGTTTTTAGAGCACTACTTTTATTTTTCCTATAATCTATGAGAATGTTTGCTGGTTTTTCAATAAGCTTTATTCATAGAATTTTATGTGGATACCTTTAAAATATTTTTAAGCTGGAAAAAACTTCATTTCCATATATGATTTAAAAATTTGTTTCAAATTATGTTGATATTAAAAAATTAAAAATTATGTTGATATTTAAATTCTGTGTTGAAAATAATATGATCTTTTTTATAAAACATCTAGACAGCAGGTTTGATCTTTATTTCCCAATTTGCCATGTGCCCAAGGTGCTGCTTCTTATAGATCTGTAGCTAATACTACCTCAATTTCTGCAAGGCTGAGAAAAATCACACACAGTACAATGTCACTAACAGCTTAAGAGTGCATTTCAAACACTTGGTGCACTGAGTCAGGTGGGCTTTAACCCTCCTCTTACTGATTTTACCTCAAAAAACAAACAAACAAACATGTTTATGTGCATGTAAAAATCTTTATATTTTAGAGTCTATAAAAGAAAATAAAAATCCATAGTATCTATATTTCCAAGGGACTTCTTTCAACTATATTTGAAAAACAGAAGCATGTTATTTATGTGGAGGTCTAGTCATTTTATTACATAATATAATTATTAATGCAAAGAAGTTTTGTGTAATTAAGTTTAAGTGCCATTTCCTAACTTTCTCTCTGACAAGATAGGAGAGATACTGATGATGGGGAGAATGATTTACATCACTTTACCTTTTCAATGCTTTTTAAAAGAAATACACCCCTCCCCTGGTATTTGTTTCCTTCTGTTTAGCTGAAAGAAATGAATCCTCCATAGATAGCACATTGTGGAGGGTCATGGGCTGGGTGTTTCGGGCATATCTTTCATGTTCCTCTTGAGAGACACATCTATATGTCCAGTCATCAAAATGCAGAACTCACTAAGCTTCAAAGGAAAAAGTGAAGTCATTCATCAAAAGAGTTATTTCACAGATTTTTTTTTACCTAAACACTGTATTTTTGTTTTACTTATTTTTTCCCCTTCTTTCATTGTAAGCCTGGATATCAGCACCTTGTGTTCTTAAGATTTTACTACAGGAACATGTCAGGAGAATGTTTCACGAAGGTTGATCCTTAGAAGCGTATCTACACAGCTATTTCACCATTGCAGGCTTAAATTTGGGATAAATGTCTGTTCATGTTGCGATGGTAACTTTTATATCGGAAATGTTACAGAAAGGTCTACACCATGTTTTCTTTCCTGCCTTTGTCTCCCAGGTGCTGATGGAAGCCCAGCACTGCACAGGGCTTTCTTATCAGTCTATCCACTAACCAACACAGATGAGGAGGCTCTCCCACAGGTGCCCTTTGGAACTGTAGATAGCAGAATAATAGGAATGCAGGTTTTTCCATCGGTCTTCAAATGTTGCCTGTTTTAGTGAAATGAAACTGGGTCCCCAGGAGGATATGGTTTCACCCAAGGGTGTGAGGCCCCAACAGCAGTGTTTTAACTCTGCCTTTCAGACTTGCATTTCAATTATTTTTCCATTGTGATTTCACTCATAATTGTATTCTAGCAGAGTCTCTTTAGACAGGCATTTAAATTGTTTTGCCATTTTCATTTCATCGGATAATAGCTTTGTAATATAATTACCACACTAAGTCGTAGTGATGGGATCAACTTGCAAAACAGAAAGATGGATGGCCCATATTTGGTGGAATTTTATGGCTATGGGTTAACAAAATAATTTTTAATTTGCTACTAAGAATTGTGTCAATTTTCTCAAGGAAGATCAGGAATAAAAATATGACCCAGTTTATGTTTTAATTATTTGTGAGGTTGATCCTCCCTTTATGTTTGCTCGAAGACTAACTTAAAAGTAGCGAGGGCATACCATGTGTACATATGTCTGTGTGCAGAGATAACATTATTAATTGGGCTGGAAGAAGTGAGAACAAATATTTAACTGTCTAATGAGCTGCTCCTTGGGGCAATAAATGTTACATTAAGGTAATCCATTCTCTATTGCCAAAGCCTAATTTTTAAGCACTTATAGCATACAAAGCACAGGACTCCTACAGGGAATAATAGCAGAAAAATGAAAAAATAGACAAGGTTTCCCTGGTTTAGAAAATTACAGTCTTGAATACAGAAATCGACATCTACAAATGCCAGAATAAGGAAGCAATGATCAGCAAGCAGCCATAAGAGAAGTGTATGGAAAGAGACTTCAAGCAGGGATAGATAACGCATTAAAAGTCAGGACCCAGAGTAAATTAATGAGAAGATCAGGGTGGGTTGCGGAGGCTTTCCAGAGATGGCTAACAAGGGTTGGAACATTCATTAGCTAGGAAGGGGGGTGAAGAGAATTGGTTAATGAAAGGAGATAATTTCTCAAACTAAAAAAAGGCAGAGTATAGCTTTTTAAAAAAAATTTAAAGTTTTTTTAAAAAATATTTATTCATTTTCAAGCAGAGAGATAGAGAGAGAGACAGTGTGGAAGCAGAGCAGAGTGATGAATAGTGCTTCTCAGTTAGCTCTCTTTCTTCTATCATCCAGGACCCAGTCATAGAATGATGTCACTTACAATTAAGGTTGGTTGATTAACCTAATCAAGATAATCGCTCACTGATATGCCCAGAGGCTAATTTAATCTACATAATCTCTCATAGGTGAGTCTGTGTCCTGTCAAGTTAATGATTAATATAAGCCATCACAAATATATATATATAACTAACATTAATAAATGAAAGTTATGATAATTATTATTAGAAGTGTGAAGGTCATTTAAGAGGTAAATCATTAACTTGATAAAAAAAAGTAACAGAATGCTATGCTAAATCAGTTGGGAGAAAGGTGTTGGAATTGCAAGAGAATTGGAGAGATTTAATAAAGAAAAATGACAAGTAGGTGGTAGAAGATGGCATCCAAGGAGCTGCCACTAGAGACTGAGATTGAAGACAGAGGAGGCGGAGCGGATGGGGGGGACACCTGTGGAGGGATCTGGTCTGTGAGGAAGGAGAGAAGCCAGGAGTGAAAGGACAGATGTGGGATCCTGAAAAGGGAGGCTGAATCAGACCCAGAACAAAACTAAACAAGAGACTGAAAATGACCACAGGCGATCAGACAGCTTAGCAGGAGGTTGGAGAAAATGTATGCATTCACGGAACACTTAATTTTTTATTATGATTCTTTTTTTAAAAAAAACCCTCTCCTTTCTATTTAGAATCAGTGGAAAATTTTTAACATTTTATCTATTGCCCTTTTCTAAACCTGTAATTCCATGAAGCTCCCTGTGGAGATGAGACAGGGGAGAGCAATGAAGGGATCACTACCTCTAACATCCTTTCTGCTTCTTAAGCAGAACATAGTAATATTCATCTCTAACACAATTTATTGAATAAATGACCCATAATTAATGTTTTAAGCCCACGAGCATGCACGGGTGTGTATGCATGTATGTGTGTACATGTGTGTGTATGTATGTGTGTGTCTGTGTGTGTATGTGTGTGTGTATGTGTTACTGGAGACTGAACAGTCTTCATATGTTCAACAAGTGGATCCACCATGGAGATACACCACCAGTTCTTCTAAAATTTTTATTTTGACACAAGTTCTCACTAAGATGAACAGGTTGCTCTTGAACTCACTGTTACCCAGGAAGTCCTTGAACTTGTAATCATCCTACCTAAAATCTCTGAGTAGCTGGGATTACAGGCATCTACCACCATGCCCAGTGTTTTAGATTAGCTTCCCATTGCTGGGACTCTTAGCATCTAAACCAGACAGTTTATGGGAGAAAGGATTTATCTCAAGCTTACAGATCGAGGGGGGAGTTTCATCAATGGCATAAAAAGCGTCTTCCATACATCCAAGCAGAGCCAGCAAAATCCACAAGCAGCATTAGCAGCAGGGAACCAGCAGAGCTCAGACCTTTCTGCATATCTTTGGGCTGGAATTTAGATCCTCCCCCAAACACACCTTAGAGCTGAACCCCTGGACCCACCCCAAGTGACACCTCCATCCAGGCAGCTGGAGACCCAAGTTACAATCTATAATAAAACACCCAAGTCTATAGAGGACACACATTCAAATTACCATGCCCAGCATGTTTTATTTTTATTTATTTTTATTTTTTATTGTCCATAATGAGTTACAACATTTAGTGGGCAAACAATGAGTTGTTATCCCCAATTCCCCACTGCCCTCCCCTCCACCCTCAACTGGATAACCTCCTCCATGGGTCGTCTGGATCAGTCCTTGTGACAGGGGACGGTGGATAGACTAGTAATCAGCCAGGTTCTCCTGTCCGTACCTCTGGATAGTCTCCCCCACCACGGCTCTCACAATCTTTGTCTGCCCTGGATATGACTTAAGCAGCTACAATGGTGCTACAATAAGTTTAATGTTTCATAAATTAGTGTCAGTGGAGTGGTCATTATGTGTGGGGAATTAACCAAGGCATAAAGGTAGGTAGGTTCCTGTTCCCAGGGGAATCATGATGTTTCTCAGCTGTTGGTACTTCCGTGGGTTAGGAAGATCTACCATCCTAAAGGTGAGCCAGGAGCCAAGGAGCGTTCTGGTCAATGGTGTGTTCTGTGCTGACTGTCAGATGACACATATTCTAATTCTTAGAACACATATTCTAACTCTTAATCCCATGGACCTTTCAGTTTCCAAAAGTTTTCACTTAAAATTCTGTTGGCTGAATTAACCTTGAAAAAAAAAAACATTCTCAATTCTTTTTATTATTCTTTTAGTGTGTACGGGGGTCATGTGTGAGAGGGTGCACATATGCATAGAAGCTCATGTGCACATAGGTGTGTGTGTGTGTGTGTGTGTGTGTGTGTGTGTGTGTGTGTGTGTGTAGGTCAGAGGAGAAGCTTAAGTATTATTCTTCTGGTATCATGTCCACCATTTTTTTTGAGACAGGGTCCCTCATTAGGCTGGATCTCTCCAAAGTAGGTGAGACCCAAGACCAACTGTCCAGTGATCCCCAGGGATCTGCCTGTCTCCATCTCCCCTTACTGGCATTACAATTGTGAGTCACCACACTAGGCTTTTTAATATGCTTCTGGAGATCAAATTCAAATCAAATTGTCACTTTACTATCACCCCAGCCCAAAGCGCTGAGTTCTTGATGAAGAAATACCAGTTTGGTATCTCGAGTGATAACCTAGAAATTTAGTTTTTTGCTTGTGAACTGCTCCGGTATACTCACACATTGAGCGTAAATATTTTTCTCCCTCTTTCCAAAATTCTGATAGAAAGTGCAACCTAGTTTCTGTTGTTGTTTTTGTATTTGTAACTGTATGTGTAGGCACCACATAATGATTCACAAGTGAGAATTTGATTCCTTTGGGGAATTCGTCTATAAAATCAGCTCATAGTGCAAAGCCATCTTAAAGAGACAGAACAGCAAATGTTAAAAAGAGAGGGACTGCAGGACCCCTGGGAACAGAGCTGGGTTGTTTGTGTTGTTGCCACTGTATCCTCCCCGCCCTGATCAGTACTTACAACATACTAGGATTTCAACAAATATTTGTTGAATACATGAATGGCCATCTCTGAGAGTTTTAACACTGTGTAGGCTGACTGGAAGCTTGAATTTATCTAAGATAGGGATTATTTTAATTGGAGGTCATCAGTAGAGGCAGAACCCCAAGAACAAAGTCATAAGTCCTAATGATGGCAATTCCCTTCCAAATTCAAGTTGGGGTGCCCTGGTGTAAGCATTTGTCCTATCTGATTTCAGGCTGTGTGCATCTCTAATGAGGGAAACAGGCAAACGGCATTCTTGCCTGAGTCTCCAAAGATCTGGACCCCTTATATCCATGCTCCAGGTCAGCTGGACTTCCAGTTCAGCGTCCCTGGAATTTGCCTATCAGAAATGCA
Organism: Zapus hudsonius; assembly: GCA_004024765.1. NCBI lineage: Eukaryota > Metazoa > Chordata > Mammalia > Rodentia > Dipodidae > Zapus > Zapus hudsonius. The sequence continues at coordinate 13,768 of PVHP010003018.1, read as the reverse complement.
TCTGCTTTTCATGTTAATCATTGAGAGTTAGCATCATGGATTTCTTTTAAATCTGTTTTACTGAGATTGGATACAGGGAACCTGCTTCCTCTGTGTGTTGACAAGCTTACTTTCTGAATGTTGTGAGGCAAATGTTGGGCTGCGGTTTTAGTCGCTTTATCTAAAGACAACAACCTCTGATTTTCTGAAAGTAAGCAGCTCTGAGCTTCTGAGAATCCCCTGGCCTTGAGTTTGTGGTTCAACTGACTGTCGTTCACCACTAGACTGTGAGGAGAATGCATTGAGTCCACCATAGAAGGTGTCAAGTCCCAGCCTGGGTAGAAGAATACCGATAACAAAAGGTAATAATGGGATAAAGATTATTTTTCTCTCTTTTAACTAAATATTATTCTTAATATTTGATCACTTGGCAACATGGTATGTTCTAAAATTTAAGGCTGTTGCTTCAAACACTTCATGTTTTCAATGCTGCAGCTTTGTCCCCTACTAGACTCTGTATCTATGATGTCTCTTTTCATGTCTTGGATGGAGCTTTGTTTAGTGGTTGGAACTTACCCTCTGGCTCTGTTTAGCCTCTTGGCTGTTACCTTAATTCTAATTGGAATTAAAACATCATCAGTTCATGAAGTACAGCCTGTCTACCAACACTAACAAAATCTTATTTGGATTCATTATTACAAGACAGGAAAATAAGGTTAAATAATCCATTGCCATTATAGTCTTGGGCTTCACTTCCTCCTAACGAGTGAGGTTTCTGGCATCAGAGTAGAGTTGGACCTCGTAGTCCAAAAGCACTCCTTTATCCAAAAGATCTGATTCATTTTCACAGAGCATGAAATGGGTACAAACTCCATGCTACAGTCCTGAGCCTTGTCATTAACTGCTTGATCTTGGACTGTTAGACTGTGATGCAGAAATGGAACCAACCATCCTGGGACCATTGGAGATTTCCCATAAACCAGCCCTGAACCTTCATTCTCATATCCTTAGTCTCTGTTTCCCTAACCCTAAATCACTTCTGGAGGAGGATTTTGAACCCTAGGAGCATGGACCTTATACTTCCCATGGAACACTTTCAGGGAGCAGAAAACTATTCAGTTACATTCACAATGATTAACCAGTCACGTAAATCACTGAAGGGTGTATTCCCAACACAAACTGACATTCTGCTTTAATTTTAGTAATCTCTTTTTTATAGCTTTTAGGATTGTGAGGGAAATAGTAAAGGAAATCCCTCGGTGCAATTCTTATCTTCAATTTCAGACCTGAGGCCTCTAATTGAATAGAAAACTATGGGCAAACACTGAGTGTTTCCAATTAAAAAATATTTTCATGTAAGGAATTTGCTTCAGATAGCATTTAATGATCTTTAAATTATTTTCACATCTCTCTGCTTTGATTATTGCTAATATACATGTCATTTGTGCTACAAAGATTACGTGAGTATGATTTCAGTGATCTTTGCTTAATCTCTCAACATCATTGCACATAAACATTTAGAGAATCAATACAGTAAACTATGGGCCTTTTGAGCATAGTAGGACCCATAACTCATGGTACTGATACCTTTCTTAGCCATCTTATTGCTGAGTATTTGACTGTATCTTGATTCTGTATATGAAAATAATGCTACAAATAATACCATGGTTAAAATGACTTGGGGCAGCATTTATCAAGTGTGATTTCCCCCAAATGGAAATGAAACAGGAAATAATATTTTAATTCCTTTCCAGACATCATTGATGCAGTTGATGTTGACAAAGAAAAGGTTTTAACAAGCATGGAATGTCAGACATGCCCAAGCCACACAAGTGCAAGGAGTGGGCAAGCCTGAGCCAATAGGTTTTTATTTTTATTTTTTATATGTTGTCCAAATATGGTGCATTTGCAACATTGTTAAGGAAATAGTTTGCAAAGATGACAGTGAGAAAGCATTGGTGCGCACTGGGGCAAACAGTTCAGATGAGTAAGAGAAGATAACGAAGGTTTGGTTTTATGTATTACTTGCCCTCCAAACAATAATGTGACCTCTAACCCCTGATCCCCACCTGAGCTCATTCTTGCATACAAATCTAAGCCAGTGCTCTTCAAGTGGAGTACTAGTAACCAAGACAAGTGCTTTCTGTGTGACACTGTCTCACAGGTTAACGTGAGCTGTGCCTCCCAGGCACTGCTTGATCTATGAGTCTCACTGCTCTCAGACAAGGATCAATCAAAAACATATTTCTCATTACTTCCCAGGATCCAATAAGGCTCCAAGCTTGACCTCCAGTGGTGGTATGACCACAGCCCAGTGGAGACAAACAGAATGGTCCTCTGTGCTGGCTTCCCACCATCTGGGGTGATGTTCTCAGTCTTCTAGGATTGCAGTTCTTACATCAGGACCTTCTACATCTTGACAGTTGTCTTGAGCCTCCCAAATGGGCAACAAATCAATCACAAAGCCACAGTCAGAGCTCTTCACCTTAAGCAGGGAGGCAGTTTAGGGTTTATATAAACACTGTCAATTTGGGGAGAGTGTTTGGGAAGGAGAGCGAGGGAGAGTGCTTGGGGGACAGTCAGGACTGGAGAGGTGGAAGCCCGACCTGCTCTTCTCATTTCTTCCCTGGTGTTTTCTTCTTTAAAAGAGTAGCTGTTGCAGTTACTTTCTTATTGCTGGGACATAACACCCAACCAGAAGAGCTTGCAGAAGGAAAGGGTTTATTTCAGGCTTATAGTTATAATGAAAATTTCATGATGACAGGGAAAGCATGGCATGAGCAGGAAGCTAGTTCACATCATCAAATATTAACAGGGAGAAAGCAAGAGTGAGTTAGCTATGACAAGTGGGGTTGGGCTATAAAATTTCAATGTCTGCCCCCCATGACAAACCTCCACCAGCAAGACTCCACCAGCTGAGAATCAAGTATGAGGATTAATCACAAATGCATGAGAGTATGAGACACCATTTAGATCAAACCATCACAGCAGAAATCCTGGATGGTGGAGTTAGTTGAGTAGTGGTGTGAATGTGCTTGATATCACTGATCTACACACTTAAGCAGGTTAAGAGGGGGCTGGAGAGATTGCTCAGTGGTTAAAGGCACTTGACTGCAAAGCCTGACAGCCCAATTCCACGTAAAACCAGATGCACAAAGTGGTGCATGCATCTGGAGTTCACTTACAGTGCCAAGAGGTCCTGGTTCACCCATTCTGTCTGTCTGTCTGTCTGTCTGTCCGTCTGTCTGTCTGTTTCTCTGTCTCTGTATCTCCTTCTCTCTCTCTTTCCATCTCTCTTTTCAAATAAATAAATTAAAATAAAAAACAAGTTAGGAGGATATAAATTTTATGTTACATGTGTGTTGCCACAACAAATATGCATAGTAGGAATGAGTAGATAGTTATAAACATTGGAATATTACTTCTTACTACCATTATGTTTATTGGTTTCCACTGTCAAGACAGAGCTTATAGCTAAGACTGCCAAGAACCCCAGTAAGCATACTTTCCACAGGTCACTAATGCTGTGGTGTAGCCGTGTACCATTGTGCAGGTTGTAACCTGCACAAAGACACCAAGGCAGTGATAGGGCTGGCATTCAGTCCTTCTACTCACCAAGCCATTGATGGGGCTGTTTCCACCCACCTGAAGGAAAGGGTGAGTTTTGTTCACTCTTCTACATTGAGGGAGCAGTCCATTCTCAGCACTAGAAATCTCTGTTGTTTGCTGATTAACAGCAGGTAAGAAGGAAACTGAGGAAGAAAAAACACTATGGTCTTCCCACTATGGCCGTGAATTTATGGCAGAAGGGGAAATATTCAGAAGGGGAAAAGGTCAAAGATAAAGCGGATTTAGGTGGAACAGTAATTAGTGAACACTCCATGAGCACTCACTCATAGATTTGAATATTCAGGAAGATCAAATCAGAATGAGATTTGTTTTGTCAAGTTATATGTCTAATAATCTCAATATTTTTAACATTTTTATTGGCTTAAAATTATATGTATTAATACAACAATACGCTCAGTATCATAGGTTATTAGATAAAGCCATTGAATCCATGATGACATTCCCTTTTATGCATTATTCTCCACCCCCCCCCCATGATTCTTACATTCTTTCTGCCCCCTCTTCCACAAATTTTCCTAAGTCATAGTGGGTGAATTTAAATTTTTCATAGTTATTAGGTTTGTAAGAGTCTCTAAATTTTTGTTTTGGACAATTGTGGGCACCCTTGGTGCCTCTCTCCATTGTCCTTCCCTAGGTTATCTGCCTTGCTGTTGGAATAGATCTTTTGCTCATCATCCCACTTCCTTAGAGGTTGTGTTAGGGCTCTACATGGATCATCTCCTGCTTGGGTGTCCCACGTCAAAGCAGATCCCTTTGGTGGAGTTTGGTTGTCCCTGGTTCTCATTGCTTTCTGAAAAATACAGAATCTCCATGAGAGAGTGAGATTTTTATTGGTCAATTGAGACAAATAATTGCTCGGTTGGTGAGCATTTGGAGGGTGTAGCCTTTCTGAGGACCTATGGTTAGTGAGGACTTCCCCATGTTGGGTCCTGGTACCAGTTAGGGGTTCCCTACCTCTGAGCAGATCTTATAGCCAATTAGCCAGCTGTTGATTACCCACCTAGTTTGGGAGCCACTATTGCACAGAAGGGTACTTCTTGACTTGCTTGTCTGTGCCATATAGCAGTGTGTTCTGCACTCTCAGGCCATCTGTAGGTGTAACTTGAAGATGCCTCCTGCTCAGTCAGGATATCATTGGTCTGGTTGCCCTGGCAGCTCATGCAACACCTTCTGACATTGCCCAGGCTGCCTTTCTGGGAGCTGATTTCGTTTCTGGATTCAGCAGGGTCTCTCAGTGTTGTGTGATATCAGTCTGTGGAATCTTCAGCAATAGGGTCTTATCTTTTGCCTGAGGTGGGTATTCAAGGGCTGTGACAAAAGTTTGTCTTTTTTTAGGGACCATGTGGGTAACTCTGATCAACAGCTCATTGTGGGAGGTAACTACTTAGTGGGTCAGGGAGCCAAAGGTCAGTGTCCTTTGTATCATAGGTAGGCTTCCACCATCCCTCCGGGACCCTATATGCCTCCAGAACTTGTATAGAAGATAGGATTCCATGGAGTCAGATTATTGTTAGTTTAGATATGTGTACATCTCCCCCCTCTGTTGTTTCCACACCTGCCCCCATTTCCTTCTGTCCCCTTTGCCTTTCACCTGAGTCACTAGTCATATTTACTTACAGTTCAGTTTAACCTGATTAGGGGCCACAGATAAGGGAGAATATGTGGTGTTCGTCTCTCTGTTCTTGTGTGAGTTCACTGAATATGAGCTTAATATTTTTGAAGTGTTGAGCCATGAGAGTTTTGAGTTCATGACACATTGCATTTTAATGATGCAGAAGAACAGGATTGACAAGCTGATTTGGCGGGAGATAAGCAAATTTGGGAGAACTTGGGAGAGTGTGATATTATTTCCAGATTTAAGAATCCAGTTTACCCCCATGGTCTTCTGTTTGCACTTCCCCCTAATACTTTCAGACCATATTAATCTTATCAGTGTTGCCTTCTGTAAGCTCCTTTGTGTTGGTGTAGCATCAATCAAATACTTGCACCCTGGAAAATAAAAAATCTAGCAGTTCAGGTGGAACATGAAATGCAGTACATTCAATCTATATGCAAAGCAAGGCCGCTTCTCTCCAGACCTTTACTGCTCAGACCCTCTGGCCTGAACTGAGCTATTATGCTGTGAAGGGATCCACCTGCAGGTGAAATCAACACCACCTGCTTCCTAAGGAAAGTGAGGATGGACAGGAGCCAGCTGCGGAGGGGGAGTAATGATGTTCAAAATTAGAAGAAAGAACAATTTGAAATGGCTAGATAACAAAAAGCAAAACAGGAAAAAAGTAAAAACTAACCTCCCCAAAAAAGTTTCAGAAAGAAAAGCAAGACAGATGTGTTGATACATACCTTTGATTCCACTACTCAGGATGCAGAGACAGGAGGATCAGAAGTTCAAGGCCTGCCTAAGTTACATGGTGAATTTGAGGCTGACCAGAAGTACATGGGGAGACCCTGTCACAATAACAGCAGGCTACAGTGTGGGGGAACCCTGGAACCATGATGGCATGTGAAGGAAGCCAGATGTACTGGGTGAATGCTGTTGCTGTGTGTTAAGTGACCATGAAATTTTAGGAAAGAATACTGGTGATGGCCACACAACACTGGAATATAAGCCAGACCACCTAAAACAGGCCAGGGGCACACCTGCAGGTGCATCACTTAGAAGGCTGAAGCAGGAGGATTAGATCTGAGGGCTATCCTGGGCTATACAAACAAACAAACAGAAAAAACCAATTAGGGCTGGAGGTAGATTAGTGGTGGAGCCCATATTTAGCCTGCTCAAGGACTCAGGCTCATGTCCTAGTGACCACTAAAATAATGGAAATGGGAAAGGTTAGGCTCCATAAACTTTAACACAGTACTAAAAGAAAGGAAAGAAAGAAAGAAGGAAGGAAGGAAAGAAAGAAAGAAAGAAAACCACAAGCCCCTTTAAAGGTGAGGTGACTGAGTACTGTCCATCCTACTTAGTCCTCCTGGAGTGCCTACACCCTGTCTTCCAGAAGTGCTAAAATTGACAATGAGCCCTGTACAAATAAAAATGGAAGAAGTACCTTCCCTTCACTGTTTCTGGAACTTTGTCAAGGATCCAGGTCATGGTAGACTCAGCTCTTTGTTAGTGACAGCCTCTGTTATAGTATTTTCCTGAGTAATCCCCAAGTGCGTGAGGTTTGCCATTTGGCCTCTCCTGGACTTCTGACTTCTGGTCCATCTTGCTGAGGAACACTGAATTGGAGGGTGGAATTTCAGTGTGGGTGGATTATGTTACTTTAAAAACAGATGGAACAAACATATAACCCTAAATGCTCAGTGAGCTTTGTGCACTTGGAGTCAGATAACTAATCAAATTATTATTATTATTATTATTATTATTATTATTTTGGGCTTTCTTGAGGTATGGTCTCACTCTAGTCCAGGCTGACCTGGAATTCAATATGTAGCCCCAGGTTGGCCTCAAACTCTCAGCAATCCTCCTACCTCAGCCTCCCAAGTGCTGGGATTAAAGGCATGCACCACATGAAATGAAATGGAGAGTTTTTTTCTTTTTCTTTTTCTTTCTTTCTTTTTTGAGTAGCTTTGTTTTCTCAGTGGAACATAGAACAGAAATATTAAAAGTGAAATTATGTCAAAAGAGCTGACTGAAAACTGGCTGAACCAAACTGCTCATAAGGAAAAAAGAAAGCCTTGCTGTGGAAAACATACATGCCCACATGTTGGCAGGTCACATGGAGGGGAGGTGTGCCCTCTGTTTATTTAATTATCTGTGAATTTTCTACTTAGTACTTGTTAGATGAGTGGAGGTTCAATGAGCAATGTCTTTGTGGATGTACCTTTCAAATTCAGTTCTCACACAGAATGAACACCGGCATTCATTGATCACATCCTCAGTGAGTTGGTGCCAAACACTGCACTGTCATGTGCCAAGTACAAAGACCAACCAGATACAAAGTCTCTTCCCAGGACCCTTGGAGTCCAAATAGTACCGGTCAGGTGCAAAGATTCATTCTGTCTGGGGAGGGGTGAAATAAAGAAGGGCTCAGGTGATTATGGTATTTGAGCTGGGCTTTGAATTGGGGGAGGATTTGGAAATGCAGAAATGGGGACAGAGCAAGGACACAATGCATGGAGCAAGGGCTGGGAACAGCACCTATCGATGTGGAGCAGACACAAAAGGGATTAGTCAGAAAGGAGGGCTGGGACCTACCTATACGTGGAGAGCCTTAAGTGGATGTATCCTGATGCCGTGGGGAGTAGTTGGTGTGTTTGCAGAGGACTGGCATGGTGAGAACTCTCTACTGAGAGACTGCCGAGTGTGCAATGGACTGGAGAGGGGTGGAGAGATGGAGAATCAGCTCAAACCCATCTGCAATCATCCTGCTAATAGGTGACAAGGGCCCACCTGTGAGTGAGGAACTATAGAGGTGTTTTCAGTGAGTCCCTGGGCCTGAGTTAATGAGCAGCAAAAGCAGGGGGAGGAATGTGTTCTGGGGCTCTGAGGCCTCAAGCTTGGGTGATAATGCTTTCATTGGAGACTATTGTTCTAGGTTCATAGGTGATGGAAGAGCTCATGGGGAGAAAAACAATACTGTCTAGGAGAAATTGAAGGAAAGCATTGGTGGAGAAAGTACCCCTAGAGACAAGCACTGGAGAGCCCTTGGGGTAGGGGGGGTGGGACAGCTCATGTGTTGAAGGAGAGGGAGCAGAGGAAGGCCCGGCTAGAGATGGATCTTTACTGGATGCTTCAAGGTGTGTTGCAGTCAGCTTCTCATTGCTGGAAGAAAGCACCCAACCAAAGCAGCTTGTGGAGGAATGAGTTTACTTTGACTCACAGACTCAAGGGGAAGCTCCATGATGGCAGGGAAAAGGATGGCATGAGCAGAAGCTGGACATCACCTCCTGGACAATATCAGGTGGACAATAGTAGCAGTAGAGTGTGCCAAACACTGACAAGGGGAAGCTGGCTTTAACCCCCATCAGCCTGCCCCCAACAACACATCTCCAACAAGATTCCAATTCCAAAATCACCATCAGCTGGGGAACAAGCATTCAGAACACATAAGTTTATGGGGACACCCAAATCAAAACACCACAGGGTGAGAGAAAAAAAGTCATCAAATTAGATGGCTAAAGATAGGAAAAATCTTTGTTGCCAGATCAAGAGGAAAGGGGAGGGGAGGGAGGAGGTAGTTTTAACTGAAGAGAACTTCCAGGGTAAATAGAGAGAAGGGCCCTGACCTTGGCAATGAGAGTGATACTCTGGAGAGCAGCAAGAATAGACATCAGAAAATCATTGATGTCTGTCTCACTGGCTTATCTTGGGTTGACTGATTGGCTGTGGTTATAGGTCTCTTGCTTATCCCACCACTCTCTGCAGGGTTCCATGTGGATCTTCCACAGTAGGTCTGGGGTGGCTCATCTCTTACCAGGATGCCAGCTATCAGCCTGCGGCTCTTTGTTGGGTTGGAAAGACCGATGCCTTCTGAAAAATACAAACAGAATCTCCATCAGAGAGTGAGATCAGTATAGGTTAACTGAGATACACATTTCTGAATTGGCTAGATTCTGTTGTTAGTAGTCTCTTTGCAAATCACTTGTAAAGTGAATTTCTCTTTGGGGTCTCAAGATTTTGGTTCCCAATGTATTTTGCCCTGAGTCCCCAATTCCAGTCAAGGGCTCCCCATCACTGAGTGGATTACTTGGCCAAATTAAATTTTTGGCACCTCCATCGCACAAGTGTTCATTTTTTTGGTTCACTGTTCTCTCCCAGTAGGAAGACTCATGGTGGCAGACTACGTTTCATATCAGTGGTCTCTGTTTACACCAACTATCATTGACCAGTTTCCCCTGGAAGCTTATGCAGTGCCTTCCAGCACTGCACTAACTAACATCTGGGGCTTGGTTACTATTCTGGACCTCCAGGGTCTCTCAGTGCTGATAGATGGCTTTCTGTGGTTTCTTCAGCAACAGGATCCTACCTCAGGCCTGGGGTGGGTATTCAAGAGGTTTGACAGAATTCTCTCTTGTTTTGGGGACCTCATTGGTCACTTTAGTCAGCAGCTCAGTGAGGGAAGGAGCCAGGAAAGTTGCAGAACTGATCAATTTTTCATGGGCTTAGACTCTCTCTCTTTCTATTCATGGCCCGCCTTGCCAGATAATGCCCACTACTTGTTCAATAGATTGCAGTATGCAAGTGAGGATTTTATGATTTTGAATCATTTTTGGATTAGTTTCATGCTTAAGTCATCCCCTTCCCCTCCCCCCATTTTTTCCTCCCAACTGGTTTGCATGGAGTTTATGGTTAACCTGGTTAGGAATCACATATGAGGGAGAATATGTGGGGACATAAATATTTAGTCTGTCACACCATCCAAAGGTTATTAAATGAACATTTAAAACCAAATAAGCTAATACAATTATATTTAACAAAAAAAAATAGACATCAGATTAACTGCTAAATTCAGTTTGCATGTCTATTTTGAAGGAGGAGGAAATACATCCATGTTTAAAAAATTGTTATAAGGTACTTTGGTACATATTTGTTTTGGATACCACTTCTAATAATATGATTATATCTGCTGAAAAATGTCAGAAGTCTGCAAAGGAAGACCTGCGTGTTAAGTCATTAACTGGTACCCCTGTGTTAGCATATGTCAATTTTCACATCCAGAACATGCACAGAACATGCCAGCAGAACAAGTGAGGCCTGGGTTAGCGGCTGCTGTCTACTTTTATTAATTCTTTCCAGATTGTAATCTGTATTGAGTAAATTGGGATTTATTTCAGGAAATGAACTTTTTCAAAATACTAACATTTAGGCAGTCAGATAGTAATTACATATGGAGACAGAATTGCTGAGAACAGGTATTTGGAGAGAATAGGATGACATGTTTTTACATAGAAAAAGTTGTAGGGACTCCATTGGGAAAAAAAAAACTATCAGCACTTATGACCAAATTTAGCAAGTATGTTAGTTTCCTAGAACTGCTGTAACAAAGTATCATAAAGCGGTTCAACCAAAGAAACTTGCTGCTCTTAATTATGGAGCATAGAAATCTAACATGGAGGCGTTGGGAGTCCTGCTGAGACTCAGAGAAGACACTTCCCTCACCTCTTCTAGCTTCTAATGTTTGCTGGCATTTCATGGGGTTTTTTGATATGTAGAAGCATCACTGTAGTCTCTGTCTCCATCATCATATGACCACCATCCTTTGTGATGCTGTCTTCTTCTTATAATGATTCAAGTGATAATACAGTATGACCTAACCTTCACTAATTCCATCTCTAATGAGGTGCTGGGGCTTAGTACTTCAGGATGTCTTTAGGAGGGTATTATCTAATACATGATTGTGTAAGGTTCAGAATTAATTGATAAAATTAATTGTATGTCTATCATTAACTCTGATTAGTCTAACAATGAATTAAAACTAAGAAAAGCAAACTAAAGTTAAGGGAATAATTCAATTTACATTAGTATCAAAAAAGTAAAAATTTTTAGGAAAAAATAACAAACAAATGAAAGACGTGTATTCTGGGAATTAAAGGCTCTCTGAAAGAAATTAAAGACATAAATGGGAACATCATGTTCATGGAAGACCGTGCTGTGCCAATGACAGTAGTCCCCATACTGACCTGACGCTCAGTGCAATCATTATGACAGTCCCAACTGGACACGGGGGGGGATGGGGGAAGGAGAGAGAGAGAGAGAGAGAGAGAGAGAGAGAGAGAGAGAGAGAGAGAGAGAGATGATCAATTCTAAAATTTATATGGAATCCTCAAATTCATATTTTGTTCTTCAAGATTTCAAGAATCTTAAAGAAGACCAACGTAAAAATACTCTTTCCAGTTGCAAACTTACTAGAAAGTAATGGTGATCAAGGCTATGGCACTGGTACATTGATCCATGAAATAAAACTGAGAATCTAGAGGTAAACATACATGCGAGGACAACTGATTCTCAACAAGGGTGCTAAAGCCACTTCGTGTGGAAAGAAGGGTCTTTGTAAGGACTGGCACTAGGGTGGCTAAATAGTTGCATGCAAAAGAAGGATGTTGACCCTCACTGCACACCGTAGACAAATACTAACAAAATGAGTCCAAGACTTAAATATAAGAAGTAGAATTATAGAGCTCCTAGAAGAAAGTTAAACCTTTATGACGTTATTTTATTTGTAAGTAGAGAGAGAGAGAAGAGAGAGAAGAAAGAACGAGAATGGGCAACACATGCGCCACTTTGTGGGTACTGGGGGATCAAACTCAGATTGTTAGGCTTTGCAGGCAAGCACCTTAACCACTGAGCTATCTCTCCAGCCCCCTCATGACTTTTGATTTGGTAAAGTATTTCTACATCTACATGATACCAAAACATGAAAAACTATATATATATATATATATATATATATATATATATATATATATATATATATATATATGTTTTATTTAATTTAAATTAAAACTTTATCAAAGCATACCATCCAGAAAATGGAATGATAGCCCACAGAATAGGAGAGAATATTTGTGATTCATATATCTAAAATGTGTACCTAACTTATAAAAAAAGACACAACACAATATTTGAAAGAGTAAAAATAAGCAAAATCTTCTTCAAAGATTTCCCAAATGTCCAGTAAGCATATAAACAGCATTAATCATTAATAAGTGAAAACCAAACCAGACAATATATCATTTCATGCCCACTAGGAAAACTAGACCAGAATGTTGGATGATAAGTATTGGCAAGAATTTAGACAATAAGGTCTCAAGCACTGCTGGTAGAAATGTCAGATATTGCCACTTTTGGAAAATCTGTCACTTTCTTATACAGTCAATTATAGAGTAATGATCTAATAAAATCCACTTCTAGTTACAGGCCCAAGGAAAGAAAAACCGAAATCCATACAAAAACTATGTTAATGTTCATAGCAGCATTATTAAGAATAGGCTAAAAGTGGAAACAACCGAAATATACATAAACTTGTGAAAGGATAAGCAAAACTCGTCATCTTCATTAATGAAGAACTCCACAGCTATAGAAAGAAGAAAGAAAGAAAGAAAGAAAGAAAGAAAGAAAGAAAGAAAGAAAGAAAGGAAGGAAGGAAGGAAGGAAGGAAGGAAGGAAGGAAGGAAGGAAAGAAGGAAGGAGGGAGGGAAGGAAGGAAGGTGGGGGAGAATTAGGAGACATCAAGAAACAAGAGCTGACTGTCTTCCAGGAGATGGGTCACCTCCACCTCATCTGCCCTGACCCAGGAGTCCTTACAGGGGAAGGGGTGACAGGAATACTGCTCTCATGGCTAGCCTGAAAACCAGTTCCAGGGACATAGTCACTGACACTGTGGTCACTCAAACTTTATCAAAACAGAGATCCAGAGTCTCCAGAGAAAGCAACACTAAATCAGATGTCTATCTTGCCCCCCAAGGCTCAGGGAGCATCGAGGAAGACATGGGGGGTGGCAGAGATTTTAAGAGCCTCAGGGTGGGTGGGAATAGCCTGAGACACTGTGTTTCCCCCATCCCTGCAGAGAATGACAAGCCTCTTGGTCCCCACAATGAATACCAGTAACCCTTCTGAAGCCTCGACAGAATTGGGGTGGGGAAGGGGGTCTAAGTACAATCTCTTTTTTTTAAATCAATAAATAATTTAAATTTTTTAAATTAATGAAGTCCAATACATGGTACAACCGGAATAACCCTGAAAAACATGCTATGCAAGAGAAGCAAGGGACAAAAGAGTATATGTTTTATCATTCCCAGTATATGAAATTCCAAAGAGGCAAAGTTATAGAGACAGGAAGTAGATTATTTATTGCTTTAGGGATTAAAGGGATAGACAGGGATGAGTGCTAAGTAGCATAGGGTTCCGTTTTAAGGTATGAAAATAGTCCAAGATTAAGTATAGCAGTGGATTTATCTGAATATACTAAAAGCATTGACTCTTATTCTTTAAATGGATGGTTCCGATTACATGTGAATCATACCTCAATGAAGCTGTGTTTAAAAAGTAGACATGTAAAGACATTTGAGAAACTAACTGGCTTACTTTATAGCTAGGTCAAGTATACCTACCTGTACATCTTAATTGCATGCAGTGTGTTGCGGTCAGCTTTCTTGTTGCTGCGCAGATAGAACCCAAGCAAAGGCGGCTTGTGGAGGAATGGGTTTATTTGGCTTA
>PVHP010003017.1:0-82292 GCA_004024765.1 Zapus hudsonius | reverse complement strand
GTATGCCAAAGAACTCTTGCCACTGCAAATGAACTCCAGATGCATGCACCAAATTGTGCATCTGTCTTTATGTAATAATTGGACCTAGGCACATAGGCTTTGCAAACAGCAAATAGGTATCAACTGAGCAATCTTCCCAGCCTAACTCATAATATTAAAATGTGTGCATGTATTTATGCATGTGTATATACAACTATGGCCTGTTGAATTGAATGTGATAAAATATGTTTATGTGCATATAATTTCTTAATACATTGATATTAAGGAGGATTTATGTTTTTGTGGTATATTTAAGCATATAATTAGTTATATATTTCTACATATTTTCTAACAACATCATGGCTTAAAACAACAATCATTCACTTTACACAGCTTTGACAGTTGGGGGCACCAAAATGGTTTAATTGGACAATTAAGCCTCAGGGTTTCTCTGGGGGATGCAGTCCAGATATCAGCTGTCATAGGAAGCTTATCTGTGATTAAGAGTGCATTTCCAAGGGGCTCATATATTAGCTATTGCTTAAAGACTGCAGTTCATCGCCAGCTGTTGGCAGAGCCGTCCATTTCCAGTGATCTTGGACATTTGCAAGTCCTTGTCATACTCATGAGGAAAGGGTTGGACTCTACCTCTTGTTGGAAAGATAATGGCATTATTTATCATGATTTTACATCAACCAGATATTAATTTCTTCTCAGGGACATCAAATTAGAGAAATGGGAATTGTGCTTTTTAAATATTCAAACAAAAGTATGCTAATGTCCAGATAAATGGCTGTAGGCATTTTCCTTCATTTTCTTCTACAGTCCTTTGTTCCATCGTTTAGACCAAGATTATATTTGTACCAGAATTCTAAGAAGCAGACAGAAAGTCACTGTGGCACATATTATAAACAGTGCAGAAAACACCTATCTGAAGAGTTGGAAAGAGCAATAGAGAAAGATTGTGGGGCAGAACTGGCACTGGAGAAAGAACAGAGAAATGAGGATCTGAGAGGCAAACTCTTCTACAGCTGTGCACATGTAATAATGTTAGGCTAATTACAAGGATTCATTGGAGGAAGCGTAGACCTTCCTAGATTGCCTGCAATTTCTGATGACTATTTGCTGAGGGGAGACCTAAACAGATGTGTCCAGGGCACAATGGAGTGGTGGATGGAGAGTGGGGGCAGCTACTGGTTGGCCATTTGTGATTCCCTTTACCACATATCAGAGTAGGCATTTCACCTTCCACACAATGTACTGCACAAGTATGAGTTTGTATGTAAGCTCAAGAAACAGTGTTGCCCAATTTCCTAGTCCTGAATTCTTAAAGAAAGTAAGAACATTAAGGGTATCCATACTGTTTTCCAGTTTCTATTCTAAGTCATCTTACCTTGGCCAGACTTGGTTGTGACCATACTGTTGTGACACAAGCCTCCACTGCTGAAGGTCTACACTCTTGGCAGTTCTGTGCCCTGGAGTCATAGCCATGGATGTTTACTCCGCTGGAATGGGCACAAGGATGTTGAGACAGTTCCATGTGGCTCAGACAGGCTCATATATAATACTTCCTGCAATGAATGTGTAAAATCTATCCCTTCGTTCAACACTATTGACTCCTGTGGTAGCTAAAGTCCATAGTGGCAAACGGAGGTTGCACTTCTAAGCTGTATTTAAAGTGACAATGGAATTTTCTGCCCACTGGACAGTTAGTTAACTAAACATACAACGATACTGTGAACATTTTCTAAGCTTAATTTTTTGGAAAGGCAGTCAAAATAGAACTCGGTATGTAACAGATTTGTTGGGGAAGCAATGAAGTATAAAAAGCGAGGAAGAGAAGGAAGTTTTGAAATCAGAAAGGCAGGTTAAGAGTGACAAGAGAAGGAGTAAAATGAATGGGCAAAAGATGACCTGTCCACTAAGTCAGGCTAAGGGTGAATCCTCAGATTCTGTTTCCCTTCGACGGGCCCCACGTGTGATAGGAATGGCTCTCCACCATGTCTTAGTCATCCTACCTGAGGGGCCACGTCTTGCCTTTCTACAGTGCCCTACCTCACCACAATCCACAAGGAGTGGTCACTACATATCACCTTAGAGTTTTCAAGAAATTGGAAATTAACACAAAACTTATATTAAGAACCCCTTTTAATTAAAACAATTAATGACCAAAATGCTAAGCACAGAGTACAAAATACATATTCTTGAGTGGTGAGTTGTTAGCTACTTTCCTAGAATACAGTGATGGGATTGAGGTCAAAGAAACTGACATAAGGTCAGAATGCAGCATGTGTCCCAAAGCCAGCCAGATGCAAATGCATAATCCTGCTTGAAGCAAGCTGATCTGAACTACGCACAACACTAGAGGTCATCTACAGCCATCACAGATCGTAGGCATGATTGCTTGGGAATTAAAAATAGCTTTGCTTTAAGTAGACACAATATGAAAATATGTGATTATCATCCTTGCCACAAAACAAACTACGTAAACTGGAAACTGTTAGTGAAGAAAAGAACATCATTAGTAAAAGTGCCAGATTTCCATTTCTTGCCTTTTTTTCAAGATGCAGGAAACATCCATTCTATTTAGTAAGCTGAGATCATTAAGTCAGATATACTGAAGACTCCTTTGTTTTTGTATTGGTATTGAGACTTTTAATTTTTTAACATATTTACCATTATAGATGGCAAGAAGTTAGAAATCATGGCTCTTTCCATGCCCTAATTCTGAAAAGAACTAAAAATCAAAGATACTTTTTGCATTGAAATGCTATTCCAGGAACCAAAAATAAAGGCTGTTATTCTGACTACTTTTGAATATGTTCTTGTCTATTCCTTAATTTCATGAAGGCTTCCATGGCACCTTTGGGAGCAATTGACATCCTCCTGTGTGAGGAACACAGATCTGTTTTCACAAACCATGTTTACTGTCAATATAAACATGCTGCCGTAGTGATTTCTCCTTACTCAGTTTAAAATCAGTGATTTGACGGTTTTATGCCACTAAGTTGTTCAAATATCTTTTTCTCTTTACATAGCCTCAATGTCTTAGGTAATATTTGTATTCAAAAGGTAACCAAAGAAAATGAGATATGGTGGAAAGAGTTGAGGTGAACACAAAATAAGACAGATGGAATAAATAATAGATTTTTCTCTTCTCATTATGTTTTAGGTAGATTTAAAGCCATGGCTCACTATTTTGAAAAGTAATGATAAAGTATCATCTTTATAGTAATGAATACTTGATCAATGTATTGCTTTTTCATATTATCCCTTCAATCTAATTGAAGGAAAGGTATATCTTCCACCTGTGCTACAGCAAACAGCCCATTGTGTTCATGAGGAAGAGATGGATTGTTGAACATGGAGAAAATGGCTAGAGCACAAACACACTCTGAGGCTGTATATCAGAATCAGACCAAGGGTTGCCATCTAAATCTACAGGATGCCTACTGCGTGGATTGTTGCTTGAAATGTGAGATTATTATAGGCAGCATAATTCATGGAAAGCTGTGCAAAGCAAAGCAATAGGTGTATGAGCAATTTTCAACATATATTCCCTAGCAAACAATAAGCAAAACAGACCTATTCAAGTAGAGTTTGATAGTTCTTTGCTTAATGCATTTTAAAAGATTCAGTTTTAATAGAATAGTTTAAACAGAATTGATTTAAATAAGTATACATTTATGGTATGGAAATTGAACCCACCATATACACGACTAATCAATTATTGAAAATATTTTTTTCAAAAACAGTTGACCTAGGAATATTGCTTATCACTCTTTGGATAAACTAACAAAGGAATAAAAGTAAAAGAGAATGAAGACGGGAAGAAAGAAGTGGACAAATGAATGAACAAAAAGTGTATTTGAAATTCTTTTGTTTCGAAGCCACACATAATGCTTACAAAAATATACAATGCTATTTTAATTCACAATCCAAGTAAATTTTTGCTTTTGTCAAAACTGACTAAACTCAAGTTGGCAAAACTTAGTAGACATGTTACTAAAATGTTAAAAACAGTAATATTTTGGAAATTTACAGCCATCTACAAAGGTCGTACACATAGGGGCACAAGTCCCAGGTGTTCCTGTTATTATTATTTCTTCTTAATTTACTTCACTTATAGGCAAATTAAGTTCTATTTTTGAACAGAAATCTATAAAAGAACAACAAAATATAAAGTAAGCATGTGACCTATCTTCACACCACAGTATTAAACACATTTCCATTTATTGAAATTTAAAAACTTAATAAGAAGTAAGTATGAATTAAAGAAAGATACCTAAAATTATATTCCCTAATGATTATCCTATTTTTTTCTTATCAGAGAATATTTTGTGCTGGAGCTAAGCTCCAAATCTACAAACTATTGAATTAATTTTTATCACAAGTATACATTCTTAAATTTGCCTTCTTGTCCTTATAGCCAGCCATTTATTTACTCACATGGTCACACAATTTTCTAATGAAGAGACTGACTAATTCCAGACTCTTCACTTCATTGCCTGGTATGCAAAAGAAATTCAGTTTACCTGGAGTATTCCTTTTCCTTTTAAAAGTCATTTTTTCCTACTCCTAACTATATTGTTGTTTTTATAAGTCTATTAAAGTCTAGAAATTTAATCATGAAAAATATGTAGTAGAAAATACATATTCCCTTACTTAACTTAAAGAACAATAAAATGCATTTTTGTGTTCTCATGGGATGTATTAAGGATGCTATAGTTCCAGGATTATTGGTCCATATTTATAGATAAAAAACAAATAGTAGAACACTATTATTCTTGAAATATTGAGGTATTGAGATGTGGTGGTTTGATATTTTGCTTTAGTTTTGTTTTGTTGTGATATGAGGATTGAATGAGGTCTTGTACATAGTAGAAAATTGTAAGTACTGAGTTGACTTCCAACACCCCCCAGCAATTCCTGATTTTATTTTGAGACATGGTCTTGTTAAATTTTCCATGATGTACTTTAATTTACAATCCTTTTGCATCTACACCCTGAGTAGTTGTAATTATAGGATTGCCCTCCCTCATCCAGCCTAGAGCTGATTTTATAGCTTTTGGGATTTTAGCATTGGAGTGCATAACAATCCATGTATTTCCCTCTCAAGCACTTAGAGGTCTGAATGGGCCCACATGCTCATCTATGACTTTGCAGATATACACCCTGGACCTCACTGTCTTCCTCACATGACACTTTGCTTATGGCTTGTAGCAGCTTTCAAATGAAGTGACAATTAAAAGAACAATTCTAATATACCTATTTTTTCATGATTTGAAACTGCTTAGGTGCTGCTCTGCTCTAATATGTTTAGAAAATTTCCTTTTCTAATTTCATTAGTTTTTAATAATTTTCAGAGGGGCTGGAGAGATAGTTAAGTGGTTAAGGTGCTTGCTTACAAAGTTTGGTGGCATGGGTTTGATTCCCCAGTACCCAGTTACAGCCAGATGCACCAAGTGGCACATGTGTCTACAGTTTGCAGTAGAAAGAGGCCCTGGTATTGCCAGTCATATTCTCTCTCTCTCTCTCTCTCTCTCTCTCTCTCTCTCTCTCTTTCTCTCTCACACACTCTCTCTTACTCTTCACAAATAAATATATAACTAAATTTTTCAGAGAATATGTCACATTGTTTTAAAATAAAAAGGTAGCCCTCAACCAAATAGGTAGAAATAAGTTAGAGCAATATATCTCTTAACACATGTAATGATAACAGGTTTTCACTTCATACTTCACTGGATAAATTTGTATTAAAATGTAGTTAATCTTAAAACATTACACATTTTTAACTAGGAGGTGTATACATAACCTGAAGGGGTTAATTGAGCAGAGGCAGAATACACTTGAGACTCCAAATTGAATAATTTGATTTGTAAACAGGTACTTAGTGTACAAGAAGCCATTACACATGCAATTATCTGTCTCCAATTAATTGTGCTCATCTCTAAGGAGCAACTTAGGGAAGTTTGTTTCAGTTTCACTGGCTACAAGGGCTGATATCTATAATCGTTTAGTTTACTCATGCTATCACTTTCAACTTTGCTAAAGACACTGCTGAAAGCTAGCATTGCTGTATACTTCTAAGGCAACATGGGGTTAGATTAATCCTAGTGCAAGGTGAATTCCTCTGCTAATCACCACTTCTCTTTTCCACACAGCAACACAGATACCAAGAAAGAAACTGAAGTTCAGCTTCTGTGGTTGAACACAGGCTCTCAAAACAACTCAGCAAGACATCAAGAATCATCCCTTTGATTCCTATTTGTGGTAGGTTGAACATATGCACCCCATAGACTCAGGTGTTTTATTGAAGCTTCAAATGTGTGTCTCTAGCTGCCTGGCTGGAGGAGGTACCACTGAGGGCATTGCCTGGGGTAAAGCCCTAAGATATCATTGGAGGTTGATCTGATTTTCAGCCCAAATGTATTTGATCTCTGCCTTGGTGCTGTTGCTTGCTGATTCTCATGTGTACTGGTAGATGGTGGTTTTTCTTTCTCTGCTTGGATTTATACATGGGAGCTAGCATCTTCTGACATTATGGAACTTCCCCTGGATCTGTAAACTTGAAATAAATTCCTACCTCCCCTAAACTATTTCTGGTTTAGATGTTCATCCCAGCAATGGGGAACTGACTACAGCAGCTTCTCTCCAAGATGGCAAGCTGTGTATTGTGACATCCATATTTGGAAATGAGAAATTTCATTTAGATAAAGTATTCTTTACACGTATTGCATTCCCCATACAAGTAGATAATAGTGAAAGCTCAGATTAGGTTGTTTGATCATTTATTGTATTGTTCCTCTAAAGAATTATGTATCATGTATGCTAAAGCTTGAAAAAAAGAAGGCTATATAGACCTTCAGAAATAGCTTCATAATGATTCTACAACTGCCTTTAATCTGAGAATCCTCTCTCCCACATCCACAGTGAGGAAAATCCATTCCTCTATTATCTGTATAGAAACTTCCTCTCTTTCTGTGTTTCTGTCTGCAAAAAATTACCGAACACAATGTGATTCATTCTCTCGTCATTTGTCTTCCATATGTCCTTGTCAATCTTCTATGTTTCCCTTTATAAACCCAAAAAGAAGGAGAATTATAATTTGTAAACAGTTGGGAAATGAATCCCCATGGACAGAGTAGCCACTCCAATGAGGTCTTGGTTCCTGTCTGTCCACCCCCAGTTTTTAAAGAAGTGACGGTGATAGTCATAATAATAAGAAAATCATTATTAAAAGAGAGATAATTATTAAAATCATTATTAAAAGTTATTTTTAACTTAAACATAAAAATGGTCATGTCATTCTAAGTGGCTACCTTTGAGTGCATTCTTTTTGTCCCCAATATATTGTGTAAAGACACTACATAAGATCAATTTTTCACAATGAATTATTACAAAATATTCATTTCTACCTCACCACACATCAAGGATAGGATCTGTGAGTCATGACTATAATATATGCAAACTGATATGATTATATTTAGGTACTTCTAAGTTTGGACTCTAGAATCAAATACTCCAGGAGTCAAGGGTTGGATTGTGGATTCTTTATTTGGAAAAAAAAGAAAGAGTGGAGATTAAATATGAAAAGTAAGGCTGCCAGGGTAGGTTTTCCATAAAGTTCATTGATACAGGATATGAGTGAAGCTTACTGAAGTGAGAAAACTCAGGTAAAAGCAGCACAGATGGATCAGAAAAAAAAATACCTTATTAAGTAGATGAGGAAACTAAAGTACTTCCCCAGTCCTTGGAATTCAGAGTTGGGTGGTGCAAAATCTTCATTACTATTTGTTTGGGTGTTTGTTGAGCCAGAAGTCAGGCGTTGCTTGTATTCAGGTATAGAATAGCTGATATGGGCAGATGTAAATAGGAAGCTAGCAACAACACTCACATGAAGAAATTGAAATAAGTTCAAGTGATTGAGCAGAGGCATAGCAGAGGGACCATGACAGCACTTGCTACAGGATTAGCACGGACTAGGGTCCAGCCTATAGAGATGGGGCTTCTATTACACACCTATTATAAATGTCATTAATGGGTCTGAATTTCAGGGGTGAATACTAAGCAAAGAAGAAAAGCATTGTCAGCATGACGATCAGTGAGGCAATTTTCATGTTTTTGTTAGAAAAAGGGGAACTGAGAAGAGCATTCTTTTAAAAACATGAATTTGAGTTGCAATGCAGTGTTTGACACTTTATCAAAGCATTTATTTCACATTTGTTAAAAAGTAAAATTGAAATATTATTTTGTGCAATAATATTAAAAGGTGCAATCAATGTCCTTAATTCAACATTCAGAATTATAATTATTTGTTAATTTACAAATGCCAAGCTTTGAAAATTGCATCCATAGTCTCATATTGCTATTGGCAAAAATTCATTTCAGGGCTGGGGAACTGGTTTACTATGTTAAGAACTTCCTCCTCATGATTCCAGGACCAGGCTCCCCAGCCCCAGCACCACTTCGCTTGTAATCCCATTCCTTTGGAATGGCCAGGGCAAGATGGCTGGCTAGACTACCAGGATTCAGAAGCTCTGGACTCTAGTGAGAGCCCCTGCCTCAGGGAAATAAGGAGAGCTGACATGGAAGACAGTTGACATTCAGTACTGGCTTCTACTCAGAGAGACAGAGAAAGGGGAAGGGAGGAAGGCAGGAAGAAAGAAAGAAAAAATATTTTACTTTAAAAAAAAGCAGTGAGTTCTTTAAAAATAAATCAATTATAAAAACACAAAGATGCATAAAAATCCCTAACATCAATACTGATAAAAACTGGACAAAAAGTCCAAAACATGTATAGATAAATGTTAGTCATTGCAAGGGGTTTCTACACAGTTTGTACAGTCCACAGTAACATAAAAAATGTAAAAAAGTAAGCTTTTTAAGATTAAGATTGCTTTAAAGGGTAAAGGATTTCTGGATAGGTTGGGCATGGTGGCACATGACTTTAATCCCAGCACTCAGGAGGCTGAGGTAAGAGGATGTCCATGAGTTTAAGGACACCCTGAGACCACATAGTGAATTCCAGGTCAGAATGGGCTGAGCAAGACCCTACCTAAAAAAAAGGAGGGGGGACAAAAAGAATTCCTAGGTTAATAATCTAATTAGTATGATTTTTACAGATATTTTAAACTCAACATGTATAAATATAATCTCAAAGTATCTCATTTAAAAGTTCTTTAAGGATTGCCCATCTAAGGTTGTGTGCCGACTGCTTCAATTTACCAAACACAAATATGTGCAGCCCCAATTCATTTCTTCTCTGTCTCAGTGTTTTACAATCATAATCACCCATCCAATTACTGGAATCAGACATCTAAAAGCTCTTCTTCCATTTTTCCAGACATTGCCTATTGTTTTGTTTCGTAACCAAACCACTATGCAAGAGTGGCAATGTTTCTATCTTCTCTATTATCAACTTGCTAAATCACTATTTCAAGTGGATGATTGCACCGCTTTCTTGATTTATCTCCTTACTTCAGCCCTTCATTGGGTTTGTAGTCTATCTTCCAAGTGTTTTGAAAACTTGAAATCAGTCCAGACTTCTCTATTCCACGTATATAAGCTTTTCATAGTCTAACAACAAAAATTGGCTTAGCTCATCATAAAACTACAGACTTTCCTGCTCCTGACCACCTCTTTTATTTTTTCTTCATCTCAGAGCTCTGTGCACCTTTCTCTTCACACTCTGCTTTGATGTCAGAAGCCATGAAGCGAATTCATCCAAAATGTCTGAATGTGCATTATGAATATGTAATAACACCCTTGTCTCAAAACCAAACTCACAACAAAACAAAAGTATCCAGAATTTGTGATTGCAAAGGCATTTTGACTAACATGGGTAAAATTTCAGCATAGTAAAGTTGTGCTTAGAATGCTGTGTGGTTTAATGTTGTCATGGCATCAGTACTTACAGAAGCGTAAGTACCAGTGTTGGGGTGATGGATAGCAATGGTCTTTGGGAATTATACAATGATGTTAATCAGTGTGGCATTTAAAACAATGCAGCACCAAAATGGATGTGAGAAAGATAATATTGGAGATGAGAATAACGGTTAGGGAATAATCCAATGAAAATAGAAATTATGAGAGATGAGATGATAGATTTGTATGTTTTTGTGGTGTGTGTTTTCACATGTGTTAGCTTGTTTGTATGTTTCTTGTGGTGTATGGTTTATGTGTGTGTCTATTAACATGTGTTAGTATGTTTGTATGCTTTGTATGGGGTGTGTGTTAACATGTGTTAACGTGTTTGTGTGTTTTGTGTGGTGTGTGGTGTATGTGGTGTGTGTGTGTTTACATTTCTTAGTGTATTTCTATGTTTTGTGTGTGGTGCGTGTTGTGCATGTGTGTTCACATGTGTTAGTGTGTTTGTATGTTTTTTCATGGTATAGGATGCATATATGTGTGTGTTCCCATGTGTTAGTGTGTTTGTATGCTTTGTGTGGGGTATGTGTGTTCACATGTGTTAGTATGTTTTATGTGGTATATATGGTGCGTCTGTGTGTTCACATTTCTTAGTGTATTTGTATGTTTTGTGTGGGATGTGTGGTGTGTTTGTGTGTGTGTGTGTTTGTGTGTGTGTGTGTTCACATGCATTAGGCTGGATGCATGTTTGCTGCCATGGCATATGTGTGGAGGCCTGAAGAAAATTTTAGGTTTTGGTATTGGCTTTCCACCTTATATGAGGCAGCACGTTTAATTGTTTTTCTCTGTAATTTTGTTCCAGGCTAGGTGCCCTTTGAGCTTCTGGGCAATTCTGTTACTATGCTCCTCTTAGCCATTACAGGCACGTGAAAATTGAATGCCTAGGTTCACAATTATACTATTCATGATAGCCAAAAGATAAAAATACATCAAAGGATGAATTTTTAATGTGGTATATACATAGAGTAGAATATTAATTAACCTTAAAAAGTAATAAAATTTAAATATATAATAGAGTGCTAACAAACCATATAAACATTGTGGTAAGCAACAACTCAGGTATAAAAGAGTAAAAGGTGATAGAAGTCTACTTCCATGAACTATTTTGAAGAGTCACTTTCATTGAAAGATAAAGTGGTAAAGTGATTTCTAAGGTGTTTGGATGGAAGATTTGGAGAATCATTATTTGATATGTATAGCATTTTAATTAATGATCACACAAATGGGGACATATTGGTGAAATAAATAGCTTTTGAATTTAAATGACTATATAATATATAATAACAGCACAATCACACTATCCTTCAATTCTGTTGGTCTCTTTAAATTTTGCTAAGTTATGCCTTTTCTTTAAGTTTTCATGGCCAATTGTTGGTGACATTTGAGAGGGGAAATTAAAGAGGAGATTTGGAGTAGGGAGGAATAATTGCTATTTAATAATAGTATAACAGGTATTGAGGGTTTGTTTAGGATTCATTGTATTTCATTCATTTTTCCTTTCCTACTTGTAATGGTAACTACTTTATGAATTTAATAGAAAATAAATTCTGATTTTATGCAAAAAACTCTTAGTAAACACTTGGGTATTTAAAAAAAATATATCACCCCAATAGTAAAATTTACACATTTGGCAATCTTTTCATAGTTTAAAAGGCTCATATTTTTATAATATATTTTCAGTAATCCTTTATATTATCAAGAAGACATGATAGTATCCAACAAAATGCCAAATACTCAAAGAAAGTTTGATTCTTGAGGATATTTCATTATAAGTATTTTAAAATTTAATTTAATCTTTAAAAATACCCACACATTTAGGTTTTCAAAGGTTTAAGTAAATTAAACATACCAGAATAATTTTATAGTAATCATTTTAAGTGCCTGAATAAAGTAGCCCTAAATCAGGCTAATGTGGCCTTTACAATATTAAAAGCATCAAAAATATAAATATTCTCAAGGTATGAAAGCAGTTTAGAAAGAAATGTACTGCTTTAAAACAGTAGTTGAAAATTAACCTGCTGAGAAAACTAAAATACAACCTATTTTAACTTTTATGCCTGCTTTATTGTTTAGAGCAATTGTATCAATATAAAAACATTTTACTTAACAAGTAAGTTAGAAATTAAATTAAGATGTCCATATCTGAAACTGTTCATTAATTGTTTTGAATAAAAGTAATACAAATTCTTTTCAACCAGTCATACTCTGGACTTTTCATGGGGAAATCACTATACTACTATTTTTATTGTCTTCTGCCAATAAATAGTGGAAAATGGCATATTAATATTTTACTTCTCCTTTATCTTTTGTACGTTGCTTGCTAAGGAACATACAAATTAGACCCTCACAAGATTTTGTGGATTAGATGAGGCCAACATTGTTATTTCTCACCTAATATTCAAGTTTTACATTTTGACTTGCCTAAGCAGGTGTGAAGGCCTGTATATTTTAATATCCTATTCACTTATTGATTAAGAGATTTGTAATGAGATTGGTGTGTGGATGAAACTAGGGAAGTGAATCCTGCATTTGCCACTTTTTAACATCCAGAGACATGAGCTAGGAATGGCTCATGCCAAGACTTTCCAGAATCTCTGAATAAAGGTTCCACAAAATAGGTAGAGACACAATACAAACTAGAGAGAAAGATTTATAAAAACAGCCTAAAAAAGTGAAGTAAGGAGTGGGTGTATGTTGTTCTTAGGAGTGAAGAAAAATAAAAAGAAAATGGAAGGTGTGGGCTATAAACATGAACACGGTAATAAGCAATATGATTTAATAAAACTATAAATAAAAGTGGCATGACCTGAGGATGTAATTATCTTTGCCTTGGAATTCTGGAACACTGCCTATTTCAGTGAAATACAGCTCACTTTATTTTAATTGAATGAAGCTGCCTAGTTAGAAACAACTCTCTGCCTGTAATTCTGCTGAAGTCCCAATACATCTGTGACTTTGTAGAAAGATGTTTCCTACAAGGAAAAAACAGTGAAAGAAAGACAAAAGAGAATGGGAAAGTGTAGTAGTGTTAAGGAAACAGTTGTTCAAATAAAACTAACTCTCTAGGTGGATCAACAATTGATGGGTTTGGGAAAAGGCAGAGTTTCAATTTAAAAGAGCTATATGTGTCTTTATATTTTTGTATAAATAATTTTTCAGAGAGTTGAGACAACAGTTAATATGACATATCTGATCAAATTTCTGGCAATGATCAAGAACCAAATGAGACAGGAAGTAGCTGAGTGAGGCACTCCTAAACCCTCTCATTGGAGAGATAACAGTTGAGATAGCTATTCACTTCTCAAAGTTCCTTTGGAAGGACTAAAGTAACTAGATAACAAATTGCAATGTCTGGCATCTGTATAAAAAGAAAAGGTAATGCACTGAATAAGGCAGAAAGGAAAAAAGTTTCCATGTTTTCTACACAAAAAAGTGTAGAGAGACACTTCACACAGTGAAAAGGGAGAATGATTAGCTGAGAGAATGTGGCCAAGATTTTAGGAGTTCATTTCCATACTGTACCACCTCTAGCTGTTTGAAGCAATCTTATACCACGAGTCTACCTCTCAAGCAGTCATTCCATAGAAGGCAGAGTCTTTAGGTTTGTGGCATATGGTATGATCCAACATTCTGACTTTGGAAGCCACAGGACTGCTTACCTCATTACTCCTCAAACATGAGGCACCAAAAAAATAGACAAATTACCTATGTGGAAAATAAAAACAAAAAAGACATTAAATCATTTTATTGAATTCCAAGGCAATAGTAACTGATCAGAGGTCAGTAATTGTGGATGAGACATGTGGGGCCCACAGATTATGAATAATGGTATAATGAACAAAAGGTAATGCTGTACACTTACAAATATGTCAAAATATTTCAGAGAACAATTACTAGAAAAGACAAAATAAGAGGCCAGACACAGACAATATGACAAACCATATATATAATATATATATATATATATTATATATATATATTATATATATATATATATATATATATTCTTACAAATGTCTTATTTAATAAAACTCAATGAAATTCAAGAAACAAAATAAAATGATTTGATATTCTACCATAGGGAGGACTAAGAAGAAAAATTAAAATAATTTTAAAAATTAAACATCTAAACTTGAGATATAGACAAAGAAGATCAAAAGTATAATAGTTGTGAAAGATTTTACCATTCATAAGATGAGGTAATGAGTCTGAAAATAAGCTAATTGAAATGCACACGAAAAATCCTATGGGGACCAAGAACTTGGGCTCCTAGGGGAAATTACCACTCCCAGAGAGCTAAAGAGAGGCTATACCCATTAAAATTAATAAAAAAATAAACTCCAATTCCATCATAGTTAGAGACTTCAATGCACCACTATCAACTATAGACGGAGCAACCAAACAGAAGATCAAGAGGGAAATATTAGAACTTAACAGCACCATAGACCAACTAGACTTAAGAGAAGTATACAGAACTTTCCATCCCAACTCTACAGAATAAATTCTTCTCAACAGCTCATGGAACCTTCTCTAAAATAGACCATGTATTAGGACATAAATGATATCTAAATAAATTCAGGAAAATTGATGTAGCACCCTGAGTCATATGGGACCAAAATGCGTTCAAGCTCTAAATAAACAATGGGAGAAAAAACAGAAAACACACCAACTGTTGGAGAATGAACAATATACTATTAAACAATGAATTTGCCAACATTTATTGTTGGTAGCTTTTCTGATGGTTATCATTCTAGCTGGAGTTAGGTGGACTCTCATATTTGTTTTGATTTGCATTTCCATGATGATTAAAGATATTGAACATTTTCTTAAGTGAGAATTGGCCATTTGCATTTCTTCCTTTGTGAATTCCCTGTTCAGTACACTAATCCATTTTTTGGGTGGGGAATTTGATTTTTTTATTACTTCATTATTTTTGAGTCTTTCCTAGGTTCTAGATATTAGCTTCTGTCCATGGTGTACCTGGGGAAGATTTTCTCCCAGTCTGATGATGGTCTATTTGCTCTGAGTATGGTATGTTTATCTGTACAGAAGCTTTTTATCTTGATGCGATCCCATTGATTTAGTGATTGTTGAAATTCCTGGATTACTGGGGTTATGTTCAGGAACTATTTCCCTACTCCTATCTCATGGAAAGTTCTCCCTACTTTCTCTTTCAGATTTTTAAGAATTTCAGGTCTTATACTGAGGACTTATTTCATTTGGAGTTCATTTTTGTGCATGGTGAGAGGTGTGGGTTTAGTTTCGTTTTTTAACATGAATTTATCCAATTTGGCCAGCACCTTTTGTTGAAGATGCTCTCTTTTCACCAGTGAATGTAGTTGGCACCTTTAACAAAGATCAAATAGCTACTTGAACTAAGGGCAGGGTCTTCAATTCTGTTCCATTAGTCTATCTGTCTATTTGTATGCCAGGGCCATGCTGTTTTTGTTAGTATAATTTTTGTAGTATAACTTTAGAGTGGGTACAGTGATACTACCTGAGGTGTTTCTTTTGCTGAGGATATTTTTGGATATCTGAGGCCTTCTGCCAAATGAATTTTGAGACTATTTTTTCTATCTCTGCAAAGAATGAATCTGGGATTTTTATTGGTATTGCATTGAATCTGTATATTGCTTTCGATAGAATTGTCATTTTCATAATATTAATTCTACATATCCAGGAGCATTGAAGATCTTTCCATCTTCCCTTCTTCTCCTCAATTTCTTTCTTGAGTATTTTTATGTTTTCTTTGTATAGGTCTTTCACATCCTTGTCTAGTGTTACTCCAAGATATTTGCTCCTTTTTTTTTTTTGACGCTATTAAAAACAGGACAGTATCACTGATTTCTTTTTCTGTATGCTTCTCATTTACATACATGAAGATTACTGTCTTTTATATGTTAATTTAATACCCTGCCACATTACTGAAGAAATTTATCACCTTTAGGAGTTTTATGGTACTTTCCGTTAGATCCATTGTGAATAGGATCATGTCATATGAAAACGGGACTATTTGACTTCTTCCTTTTCAATTTGTGTCCTTTTTATTTATTTCTCCTGTCTTATTACTTGGGCTAGAACTTCACACACTATACTGAAGAGCAATGGTAAGAGTGTACACCCCTGTCTTGTTTCTGATCTTACTGAGAACTACTTGAGACTTTCCCTATTGAGTATGATTTAGGATTTAGTTGTTTTGTATATTGCCTTTGTTGAGGTGTAAGCCCCCTGTGCCAATTCTCTCCAGTGTTTTGATCATGAAGTGATATTGAATTTTGTTGAAGTCCTTACCTGAATCAATTGAAATGGCCATGCGGTTCTTGTGACTGTTTATTAATGTCATGGATTACATTGATCGATTTCCACATGGTGAACCATCCTGCATCCCTGGGATGAAGCTTATTTGATGAAGAAAAATAATTCTTTTGATGTGTTGTTGAACTTGATTTGTGAGGATTTGTTCAGTAATTTTGCATCTATGTTTAACAGGGTTATAGGGTTAATTTTTTTCCTTTCTTATTGTATCTCTGGTTTTGTTAATAAGGGTGATGCTAATGTCATATAATAAGTTAGGAAGCATTCCCTGTTCTCCAATTTTATGAAAAAAATTGAAAAACAAGTGGTTTCATTTCTTCGATGAAGGCCAGGTCCTGGACTTTTCCTTTTGGGGTGTCTTTTGATTACAGTTTCAATCTCAATAGATGAAATAGGTTTGTTTAATAGCTTTATCTGCACTGGTTTTAATTTTGGTAGGTACTATGTGTCCAGGAATTCATCCATTTCTTATAGGTTCTCCAATTTTGTGGGGTAGAGTTTTGGAATTATGTCCTGGTGATTCTGCCAATTCCATTGGTATCTATTGTGACCTCTCCTTTTTTTATTTCTAATTTGGTTGATTTGGGACTCGTCTTTTGTTTGCTTGATCAAATTAGCCAGGGGTTTGTCAATCTTTTTTATTTTTTTCAAAGAACCAGCTTTTTCTTTCATTTTTTTAAATTGTTTCCTTAATTTCCAATTAATTGATCTCTGCTCTGATCTTAACAATTTCTTTCTTTGCAGAGCACCTAAGATTGCATTGTTCTTGTTTTGCCAATGCCTTAGGTGTGTCGTTAGGTTATTAATTTGAGAACACTCTGTTATAAAGGCATTTAGCATTATGAATTTTCCCCTTAGGACAGCCTTCTTTTTGTCCCAAAAGTTTTGATATGTTGTGTGTTCATTGTCATTTATTTCAAGAAATTTTTCTATGTTCTTTTTTAATTTTCTGAACAACACATGCATTGTTTAATGGCAGGAGGGGTTTGAAAGGCAAAAAGGAATCATGGACCAGTATTTTCAAAGATGATGTATAATTATAATGACACAGAGCAAGGATATTCTCTTGAAAGTACATTGAAAGGATTAACATTCCATTTTTAGTGGCACACCATTCCCCTTGTGCAAGTCACAAAATGGTAAATGGCATTAAAACACACTAAGAGACTCAGTCATGAAAGCATCAGTAGATAAATGAATATAATGTAACACTGTACTTGTGGCTCAGCTACAATGTGATACTTTATTAATATCCAAGCAATTTATAGAACTATATTTTAGTCAAGAGACAGACTCAGGATATATTCTTTTAATAATATAGGAATGTGATTTATATGAAGTGTACTATAGCATCTTGATACTAAAAGCTGTCAAAGTATAAATTAGTTTGAATGCAGATTATCTCAGAATTTTAATAACTTTTTTCCAATACATTTTTAATTTGAACAATTTAGAAATGTAACTTTCCTGTCATTTAAAGAAAATGATGCTTTTCTGATGATTTAAAGGAAATAACTTATGATACCTGGAAATATGCTGAGATAGAATACTGCATGTGAAAAAAAAATCTTCTTTCAGATAATTAAGTTCACATGATAGGAATCCCTATTCCTTAATCAAAATATGCTGAATTCTATAAATTTATGGTCAAAAATGTTTGCACATTTAAAATTAATTCTGCCCTTAAGTCACCAAGTTTTATTTATCTTTGGTGACATTTTAGACTCAGCTACTTGTAGACAATTAAAATTCAAATGGCTGTGTATACCTTCCCATTGTATGTTTTATTGTGTTATACTATATATTTAGTAGTGTAAAAATTGTGACTAGCTATTACAATAAAATCATTATCAATGATGTGAAAGAAAATACATCAATGCAGGGGTAATTTATATTAGAATTATCTTAAATGGAAGTGTGAAAAGATTTGTGTCTCTTCTAAATACAGCATTTCAATGTAAGCAGCAGTGAATAAACCCATCTGCTAATTGTTAAGAAGCTCGTTGATTCAAGGATTTTATATATACTTTTCATACATATCTTTTATTCATATAAAATATTTTATATTTAAAACTATAATGTTCACCTTACTGGTTACTTTGAAATCTCTAAAACCTTACAAATTTAATTATTTCAAGTTTAGTTGTTTTCTTTGAATATTTTAGTATCTTGCAGTAGTGGTAACTTTATTCTTTTGCTATTTTAATTATAAATTTAAGAGCTGGAGAGATGTCTCAGTGGTTAAAGTGCTTATCTACAGAGCCTGAAAACCTGTATTTATTTCCTCAGTGTCCAAGGAAAGCCAGATGCACAAAGTGGTAGCTACATCGGAAGTTCATTTGCAGTGACTCGAGATCCTGGCATTCTCTCTCTCTCTCTCTCTCTCTCTCTCTCTCTCTCTCTCTCTCTCTCTCTCTCTCTCTCTCTCTCTCTCTCTCTCTCTCTTTCTCTCTATCTCTCTCCCCTCTCTCTCTTTCCTTTTTCACTTATTTTCTCTTCTCTCTGTCTCTGTACAAATAAATAAAAATCAGTTAGTTACTATCCACAGATTAGAGAGACCTACGTGGTCCCCAAAACAAGACAGGCTTCTGCAAAAGCACTTGATTATACACCTGAGGTAAAAGGTAAGACCATACTGCATAAGAAACTATTGGCTGTTGGCACACAAAACTGAGAGACCTGCTGGAACCTGACAGGAAGTGACTTCCCAGATTGTTAGCAAGTATAGTGCTGTAAAGCATGACATGAGCTGCTGGGGGAAATTCACCAACAGTGTTGGGATAAAGCAGGGGACATTGGCACAGTAGCAAAGAACCCAGAGCTGGAACTGGGATCCAAGCCAAAATCCTATGGATACCAAGAATCTGGTCTCCAAGGAGAAGCTGTCACTATCCTTGGGACTAAAGAGAGGTTACACCCATCATAATCTCTCCAAAATAACAATGCTTATCCCATTTAACCTATGCTGAGCTCTCTCTCCATTGCAGAATCTGTTTTTATTTTTCGGAAGGCAGTGAGAACCCTGGAAAACCTAATTCTACCAGCAAGTCCAGAATTGAGAGCTGACTCCCTGGAAGTAGATGTTCCACCCCTCACACAGCAGCCAGGTCCCAGGTGAAACCACATAGGAAGTGACAATGAGAGGAAGAATGCTGCTTCCATAGCAAGCCTAAAACCCTGAGCCAAGGTGTTGGAGACAGACAATGAGGATATTTACAAAGTACCAAAGCAGAAAGCAGAGACTGCTAAGAGCTCAACACTACAGTAGACTTTAAACACATACACCATGGCTCAGGGAATTTTGCAAAAGAAGCGGCAAAATATGTAAGAGCAAAGGTGGGTGGAAACAGACAGTGGCATCCCCTGATCCCCCCACCACCATGACTGACTGATGCTCTCACAACTCATAACCCACAACCCCATGGTGCCTACCAGCAATCCTATAATCATAGTCAACTCATGTGCTACTGTAATGAGTCTCTAAACCAGGCACCGGTTATGGGAGAAAAGAATGTATTGAAGCTACAGATCCAGGGGAAATTCCATATTGGTAAAAGAGGCTAACCTTTCTTCTCACAGGTGCAGGCAGAGAGAGGAAAACATCACAAGCACCACACACACAACAGCAAACAGGCAAGAGGGAAAGATTTCCATTCCCCTTTATATAGCCTTAGGGAGGTGTCTTTCAACCCTATCCCAGAATTGCTGACTTCCTGAGCCTCTGGGATTTCCTTCCTGCACTACGATCCAGGAAGTGATGTTCATTTCTAGCTTCCTTGCACTTCCTTACATCCTGCCCTCTACTGAGAGGGCTTCCTTCCTTGGAACATACTCAGAGACCCACCAAAAATGACTAAAAAGGCCAAGATTACAACAAAACTTAACTATAACAGGCAGGGAGTAGGGAAACAGTTGTTCCAACACATGATTTGTTCATACAAAATTTCTACTTAATACATTTTTTAAAACCTTAAAAAATATATTAAAAACATTTAAGCTTAATTTTGGCTTTTTGAGTGAGGTATCATTTTGAAGCCCAACCTGGTCAGAAACTCTTTAGGAAGCCCAGGCTGCTCTTGGACTCAAGGTCTTCTGCTTCAACCTGAGGTGTTATGGGATAAAAAGGGTTAGCTACTACTTATTGCTGCTAATCCTATTTTCAAAAACGTTATTTTTGGGGGTTTTGTTATTAATTTTTTTGAGTTCTCTGCACGTTTTGGAAATTAAGCCTCCGTCTGAGTTGTAGCTGGCGAAAATCATTTCCCAATTTGAAGGGGGTCTATTGGCTCTGAGTATGGTTTGTTTGTCTGTACAGAAGCTTTTGAGCCTGATCAGGTCCCATTGGTTAAGTGTTTGTTGTATTTCCTGGGCTGCTGGAGATTTGCTCAGGAAATTTTTTCCAACTCCTATTTCATGTAGAGATCCTCCTATTTTTCCTTCCAGGCTGTTCACGGTTACCGGATTTATATTAGGTCTCTGATCCATTTGGAGTGGGTCTATTTTCATTTTTTTACACGAGTTTATCCAATTCTTCCAGCACCATTTGTTGAAGATGCTATCTTTGGCCCAGCATACATTGTTGGCCCCCTTGTCAAAGACCAAATAACTGAAGTTACTTCCATTTAAAGCTGGGTCTTCAATTCTGTTCGTTTGATCTGTCTTTCTGTTTTTATGCCAGTACCATGCTGTTTTCATTACTATGGCTTTGTAGTATGTTTTGAAGTCAGGCATGGTGATACCTCCTGAGTAGGATTTTTTACTTAGAATAGTTTTGGCTATCTGAGGTCTTTTGCCCTTCCAAATAAATTAAGAGATTATTTTTTCTATGTCTGTGAAGAAAGAGGTTGGGATTTTTATCGGCATAGCATTGAATCTGTAAATTGCTTTTGGCAGGATTGCCATTTTTACTATATTGATTCTCCCTATCCATGAGCATGCAATATCTTTCCATCTTCTCACGTTCTCCTCTATTTCCTTCTTGAGTGTTTCAATATTTTTCCTTATATAAATCCTTTACAACCTTGGTTAGTGATATTCCAAGGTATTTGCCCCCTCACAAAATGGGGTACTGATCTCAACAGAGAATTCACGGAGGAGGAAACACAAATGGCCTTGACTCATTTAAAAAAGTGCTCAGCATCCTTAAGCATCAGGGAAATGCAAATCAAAACCACAATGAGATATCATCTTACCCCTATCAGAATGGCAATCATAAAGAAAACCAACAATTGTTGCTGGCGAGGATGCAGGGAAAAAGGAAACCTCATTCACTGCTGGTGGGATTACAAACTTGTTCAACCGCTATGGAAAGCAGTGTGGAGATTTCTGAACAGAATGGACATAGACATTCTAATGGACCCAGCTATCCCTCTACTAGGCATCTGTCCACAAGATGTCACATCTCGACACAGAAACATTTGTACAACCATATTTATAGCAGCTCAATTCATAATAGCCAAGAATTGGAATCAACCCAAATGCCCATCCATGGAGGAATGGACAGAGAAACTGTGGTATAATTACATGATGGAATTTTACTCAGCTGAAAGGAAAAATGAAATATCAAAATTAGGAAAAAATGGTCTGACTTCCAGCAGATCTTACTAAGTGAACAGAGAATTGAATGCCACATATTCTCCCTCATATGTGTTCCTTAACCAGGATAACCGT
Source organism: Zapus hudsonius (assembly GCA_004024765.1). Taxonomy (NCBI): domain Eukaryota; kingdom Metazoa; phylum Chordata; class Mammalia; order Rodentia; family Dipodidae; genus Zapus; species Zapus hudsonius. The sequence goes on along the minus strand of PVHP010003017.1, from coordinate 60,398 downwards.
TTTCTTTATGCAGACTAGTAGAAAGAAGTGAGGCGTCATGAATGAGGGGTAAGGGATGGGGGAGGGGAATGGCTTAAGCATGAGGATAAACCATATTAGGTTCAAAACTATAAAATCCTTACGAGCATACTGTAACCTATTGAGAAAGTAGTGAGCTTCGACTGGCAAGAGGAGCCATGAGTAGTAGGGGAGAGAGTCTAAGCCTGTGAATATTTAGATCAGCCTGACAACCCCTGGTTCCAACCACTGGTTCCTTCCCTCACTGACCAAAGTGACTCATAAGATTCCAACAACAAAACAGAATTCTGTCAAAGCTCTTGAGTGCCCTCCCCAGGCCTTAGGAAAAACCCTGTTGCTGAAGAAACCACAGAATGCCATGGATCAGCATGGAGAGACCCTTCAACATCCGGAACAGTATCCAGCTCCCAGAAGTCAGTGAGTGTAGTGCTGGAAGGCACTGCACAGGCTTCCAGGGGAAACTGATCAACGACAGCTGCAATAAACAGAGACCGCTGACATGAAACACAATCTGCAGTCATGAGTAGGCTGACCACACCTCCTAATGGAAGAGAACAGTGAACCAAGAAAGGAGCACTTATGTAATGGAGGAGCCTGGGCCTGCTGGAGACATTCAACAGCTTTCAAATTCAGCCAATTTTCCACTTAGTTAGGGGGACACCTTTTCTGGAACTTGGGATTCAGGGCGATAGGCACCGGATCCCATATTCTTGGGCTCCCAAGACAAGATGCACTATAGGAGCGATTGATGGGGAGGCTACTAAAAATAGAATCTAGATAATCCAGAATTGTGTATATTTGTTAACCTACACTGATCTCACTCTCCGATAGAGATTGTGTTTGTATTTATCAGGATGCAGCGAGAGATCTGGGGCCCATCCATCCCAACCAACCGACCGTAGGCGGATAGCTGAGATTCTGGCAAGAGAGGAGCCAACACAATTATACCGTGGTGGATCCATATGGAACCCCACAGAGAATGTCGGGATGAACAAGGGACCCACAGCTACAGCCATTAAATCAACACAGGATAAGCCAGTGAGATAGAAACCAACGATTTTCGACACAAAGACCCCTAAGCTCACAACCTTAAAGCAGCCTTAATACTCATCTACCACGACTCAGGGAACTATGTGAAAGAGGGGGCGGAAAGACTGTGAGAGCCGTGGTGGGAGAGATTATCAAGAGACATGGCCAGGAGAATCTGGCTGAATACTAGGCTATCCATGGTCCCCTGTCTCAAGGACTTATCCAGACGACCCATGGAGGAGGTTATTGAGCGGATTGGAGAGGGGAGGGCAGCTGGGAATTGGGGATAACAACTCATTGTCCACTAAATATTGTAACTCATTGTGGACAATAAAAAAAAATCACCCAAGATAACAAAAGAACAAGTTATTTTACAACTGCAATAAGAAAACAAATATTGAATGTGTTGTAGCCATGCTATAGAAAGCATATTAAATACCTTTACCATGATTCACAAAATTTCAGTATTTCATCTATGCTTATTCTTCAATTCACATTCTTTTTTATTAACATTCAAAGAATTAGGCTTAATTATGGAATTTTCAAACACATTTTGTGTTTTGTTTCCTTCCTCAGTTTTTTTTTTCACCACCCCCCTGGGAGAAGCCTTTGTGGTCCCTTAAATCCTCCTATCAGCTATCATACTACCTGTTCCTGCAACCTCTTTTCCCTCACTTCCAAGTCACATGATAATTTCTCTTTCATTCTCTTTTACTATTCTTCCCTCTTTCTCTAATTTCTTATTTTCCCACAGAAATAGAATAACTCCTATTTTTTTTTGTGGGGACCACAATGCATCAACTTAATTGCAGGCAAATATGACAATGCATATGATTTGGACATCAGGAAAGAAGTGTCAGATGGTAATCACCAGAAATTACCCTGAAGAGTCTGCACACACACAAGGGCACACTTGTACTTGCATTTGATATACAGATGTTGTGTGTTTCATCTCAGGTTAAGGTGATTCCATATGTTTATAGGCACCCTGAGTTCTGACCTTTTGATACAACCTGCAATCCTCTGCATTTGCCATTCACTTGAGAGAAAATTTTTGTTGATGCTTCTCTAATGCCAGTCTATTACTTTTTTATTTCACTATACCATGCCCAGTTTATCTTAATATAAGCCTGTTATAAAGTCAGAATTCTTTCCTCGATGTCATCAATACAGTCACACACAAAAGCACTATGATTCTTACTATAATATAAATACTATATATTGTTTTGTAGCATCATAAAATAACTGAAGGAAAAGAAAATAATCACCAAAACTCTTTTGTTATTTTCAAATAACATTTTAGCTTAGAAAAACTGACTTATTTAAAATTAATTTTCTCTCCTCTTTGAGGTTAGTGACAGTCACCCTTGTCCTCCTGCATGGTGGTTTCTTCCAATGGCATCTTGCCTTTAGTCCTCTTAGGAGTACTCAAACAAGAGAAGACTGCTTTGAGACAAAACTGGGTAACTGCAAATACATGGATATATAAAATATGGGTATATAAACACTCAAGACATAGGGCAAAATCCTTCAAATCTATGTTATTTTGGGCTTTAAGGACTTGTGAAGTATTTTCCAGATGACCTCAAACAGGTGGATTTTGGGTTTTGCTTAGCTGTATTAAAGAGTCAAATCTCAAGTAATATGTTAATATATGCTAAATTCCTTTTTTTCTCTATAGAGCATATATTAATTAGACTGTAGGCCACTACTTTTAGATAATATGATGCTAGATTACTTAATATCTTCACCATCAGATTGGAAACATAAGAAAGATGGAAATTGAACTTAGAACCAAAGCCATGCTAACTTTTCATTGTATGTATGAAATTCTAACTAAAATTATCTAGAAGCAAGTGCCTAACTATAAGGAGACTTATTTTATGTGCCTTTAAATTTAAATCCACTGTAAACTGAAGGGGAAAGTCAGAAGAATGCATCTGTTCAGAGCAACTTGAAGTTTAGGAAACACTTTTCTAAGAATACCACATTAGCATTAAAATGTTATTATGATGATTGGAATGATATTACAATGGCTTCCAAAGTCTCACCCTCCTTAAGAATGTGAAGGTAGTGTCAGAGCATCTGGGGTGGAAGCTGTAGGTCCTCTGTGTTCTGTTTCAGCTTGCAGAGAAGATAAGAAAATAAATAAATAAAACAGAAGTCCCCTGGCAAGGTCTTCCAGCCACAGGAAACTTGACAGGTCAAGGGATGTCCCTGAATGTGGAGATTTCTGAGCCCTCTTAATAACTGGGTTTAGAGTCTTTTCTTAGAGAGTACAGGCTCTGTTTGTGGAAGTTAAATGAAAAATAACAGAAGATTGCTGGGTAAATATAAAAAAATAGAAAATCAGAGGGAAAAATTGCCTAGACTTTAAGGCAGGAAAGTTAGCTTAAGGGTAAAACACAATTACCCTTTCATAATCATGAAATGAATGAAACATGTCTCAATGTCTCTATGTATTGAATGTAACAAAGTTATGGCAAGCTATACATTTTCAATCAAATGGAAATGTGAAGACAGTCTATGGGCCTGTTAGGCTCACTGCATAGCAGAAAATTAAAAATTAGAGCAGTCATATTTTTCTAGAATTCTAGTCATCCACAATTGCAATATTCTTTCCCCACACTATTTTTATTTTTAAGTAAAGGACAAACATTATTAATTTGGTGAATATAATGGAATGTTGGCAGCATCTTCCTAGGAATCTAGTTTGCTTTTCATCACCGTCACTTCCAACCTGAAGACTGTGAGTCATTCCTAGCACACTAAATGATCATAACTCACATTTTCCCATGATTTGTAGTTAGCAGCATGTTATCATTAGCATTATTTCATATGATTATAGTGGCCAGATTGTCATTGTGTGTCTTGCATTTAATAGGAATTCAGGAAGTATTTGTGGATTGATTAACTATATAATCTTCTTGCTGATGCAAGCAGTGAAATGTTCAGTAACCCTGGTTACATCATTATCTCAGCTGTCTGGTCCATTGCGATAATTTCCACAGGGAAACCACATCTGAGAACAAACAGGATGTCTTTACTGAAAATGGGGGGAGTTTTAGCCTTCTATTAGCTAAGGGTGTGGTTGTGTAGTGTGAAGACAAAAGCTGCTGTTTTGTTTGCCCGCTCTACTGAATTTTACATTCACACTCACTTTGCATCCATGCCTCCATCCATTAATATCCCAGTCACAGTGATTTGTTCTTGCAATATTTTTCATCCTGCTAAGCAATACTTAAGGGTGCTTTGGCATCAGATTGCTTTCGGGTTTTGCTCCATAATGTTTTCATTAAATGTGTATGCTAAAGGAGAAATGAGTCAGGGAACAGAAATTACCACTGGAAAACTGTAGCCAGGCAAGCTTCATAAATAATGCTTTGTTTTTGCTATTGATGTCAATCCAGGCAAGCTTTTCAATGCCCATCTTTGTTATTCTGAATGCTGCAGTTGCTCAAACCTAGCTCTCCCTTTGTGTAAGAAGCACAGATAGGTTTGTAGATGAAACTGCTACTGAAGATCAAAACTTGCTATGCCACAAAAAGAAATGACCTTGGGATACGAGTAAATGCAAAATGGATTAAATTATAGGTTTATTTTCCATTTCATAACAAAACAAAAAGGAAGAGTGAAAGGTAAAACAGAACCCTAAGCCAAATGTAATGTTATTATTCTTACCAAATGCAATCACTGAATGAGAGGTACTTGTTTCCTAATACTGAAAAGATATTATCAAGAAAGTCCTTTAAGATTTTAGATTATTTTTTAAAAGCAATTACAGAAGCCATGGAGAATACACTTAAAATGATGTGTTTTGTTCTATGTATTTTTTCCGTTCTTAATATGCTTCTCAGTGAATCTTTCTTTGTGTGAGCCCTTCCCTAAGAGAGCCCAAAGAACCTCTGATTGGCTTCTAGCCCTCAGAATATGACAAAAAAAAAATGGAACATGCTACTTATCTAAACGAGAATGTCTCTGGTAATTGTATGTCAATTTCACTGGGCTAAGGAAAGCTTGGATAGTTAAAACAGTTCTGGGTGAGTTTGAGTATTTCCAGAAGAGATTAGCATTTAAATCAATAGACTTGAACAATGAAAATCCTCTTTCACAGATGTGGAAGGGTATCATCTAATTTGTTGAGGACCTAACTAAAATGTTTAAGAAGGTGAGAAAGGATCAATTAAGTCTTGTTTTTCCAGCTGGGGCTTTCTCTTTTCTCTAACACAGGTACTGCTGGCTATGGTACATTGTGACTCTAGGATCTTTGGTAGAAGCCCTATGCCCATGTTTTAGTAACTTGATGTCGCTTTAACAGAATACCCTGACTGAGAAATTATAATGAACAAAATTTATTAGCTCACCGTTTAGGAGGCTTTAAAGTTCAAAGTTAAGGAACCAGCATGTGGTGAGTGGCTGCTTCTGGCACCATCCCTTATCTGAAAGATAAAGAAAGGGCAGGGGGAAAGACCAGGACAAGCCCCAAAAGGTTTTTATTGAGAGCAATATACTTCCACAATTCAGTACCCACTTTCATGATAATTATGTTAATCCATTTGTAAGGGTTGTGCCCAATGTCTCTTTCCAGGAGACACAACCGCCTGAAACCAACACAATAGGAACCAAATATTCAACACTTATATTTTGGGGAGCATACTGGAAACAGCATCCTAAGACCTTCGAACCATGACCTAATTAGACCTCTAGTTTTCTTAATTTTCCTGACTGCTGAGGCTTTACTGAAAGACTCCGGATTCCCAATAGTGAGTTTCCAAAATAAGATTTTTATTACATGACAATAAATTCTGTTTCTCCAGAAAATTCAAACTACTACACTGTTTTAACAGAAGAATATCAAAAGAAGAAATAGGAAGAGAGGAGAAATGGTGACAAATATAGTCTCAAAGGCAAGATTCCAGTAACCTAGTTGGCTCATCAAACTAGGTCCCACCTCTGAAAGGTTCTACCACCTTCCATTAGTGATATAGACTGTTACATCCACTGGTGAGTTATCTCTTGATCAACCAGAAATCCTAGGATCTAGTCACATCCCAGAAGCCATTCCTCTGAACATTTCTACATTGTGAACTAAGCTTTAATCCAAGAACCATTTCTCACTTCATATTTAACCATAGCAAAAATATCATCCAATAATAGGAAGCTCATCACACATAGATCATATTAAAATAAATAAAACAGGGTTATAAGTATGGGTTAGTCAATATTCTTTATTTTCTCTCAAAACACTTCTAATATAATTTTATCACAACTTAAAGAAATATAATTTTATCGACTTTGAAAGGTCCTTGTCTATCTCACAGATGTTTTAATCTGGGGACATCTGCCTTTTTCAGGAATCTCCAGGAGTCAAAGTTTTACTGTACCATAGTAAGTTCAAGAAAATATGAACTCTCACATATTTTTAACATTGACATCTTGTGCACTTTTCAAGAATTACCTTCATTCTAAAAGAAACTGCTGTTGACCTTTAGTTATACTTCAAATTTACAGTTGAAGATTTGGAAGGTCAAAGAACTTTTACTTCTGCCCCTTTATCTTTGACCACGTGAATAATTGAAAGGGCTGAAAATTGTAAAATAACTGAGCAGACTAAAATGTCTTATGCTAAGATGTGCTAACTTTCACAAGTCCAAACCACATCCTGCCTTTGGGCACTGCTTTTTCCCTCTCCATCTGTAATACCTTTAAACATGTGTTCACATAAGTGTATCTATTTAATAATTTTTGTTATATAACAGTTTAAGTTCTTGTCAATTTATTCATAATGCAGGAAATGAGATTATTAGGCCATATTTTTCTCCAAATTGTAGGAACTAGTTAGAATCTCATCAACCTTCCGTGTCATAGTGATAAAGATGTCAACATTCTGTGCCAATGTAAAGATTTACAATGAGGTTTTATAAAATGAAGACTAGCAAAACACTTTTTCATAATATAATTCGTTTAAATGATACTTTTTTTTTACTTTGAAACTTTTTGGTAAAAAAATTATAAAGCATGCATAGAAAAAATATTTTTCTCAATGATTCTAAAATTCAGAAGAGGTTATTAGTTGCTATTCTCACTGGAGGTTCTTCAGAACAATTTCCCAATAGTTTAATAAAGTTCCTCAAATTCTTTTTGCATAGCAGTTCTTTGAGATTACCACAACCACAGTCCATGAGGTTTTGATGGATTTATTTTGCTTTTTATCCTATCTGGGAAGATTTGCTGACATTGTTTCTCTAATGTAGATGAGAGAAGAAAATTGCAATTTAGAAACAACTTTATGGTCCAACCAGCCAAGGACTAAAGCACAAATTTGCAAAGACAGAATAACATCATCTGTTTAATGGACAACCATCATTTTATGAGGAAGATGTGAAACACCCTAAACTCTAACAAAGGAATTTAGGGGATAGATTGAAAACAGTTAAAAAGCCAAAGATATAACTTTGATTGATATCAGCAGTCCATACACATCAAGACATTCTTTTGTCATATTTTCAATTTATGGATTTTTAAAATGTGTTGCTGTAGATGTTTCTGCTATTTTAGCTGAGCCTATCTCTTTGTATAGCATGGTTCATACTCTTTATAATAACAATATTAATATTTTAAGAAAATTCTGAAGTTCTCTAAAGATTTCTTTCAGCACATCTTTTAATCAGAAATTGGTTGAATTTTGAATTCTGTATTTTATAGACACTGTATATTTCGGTAGCTTTCTTTTTTGCATTTCATGATATACACATATACATATATATTGAAATATATAATAGAGAAGCTGGCTTCAAACTCATAATGAACCCAAACAGGCCTTAAACTTCTGATATTCCTGCCTCAGCCTCCTGAGTACTGAAAATTCAGGCATAAACTCTCATACCCAGCAACATTTTCATATATGTTTATATTTTTGTTTTAATTAGAAAAAAAAATGGTCTGTTTATTTTGTAAAGTGTATTGCTTTGAAATGTATATAAATATGAAATGGATAAGTTGAATTAATTATATATCCACATTCTTAGCCAATTATGGACAATCTAACTTCTCAAACAGTTCTCATGAATATAATACATTGATATTAAGCATGTTCAGTATATTAGAGAGCAGATCTTTGGGATTTGTTCTTCTTGTCAGACTAAACATTTGAGTTCTTTGGCCATTCTTTCTTGCCCCCCCCACCCTCCCACCAAACCCACCTATCTCAGCCTCTGGTAACCACCATCCTTCTCTTTCTATAGGTTCAAATGTATCAATTTTGTTTTTAAAATAATATTTTAATTGTTGGATGACTTTATATGTATTTATACTATTATTTGGTTATAATCTCCTATCAGCACCTTCTGTTGATTCTATGAACATCCATTTCTGCTGAACCCTTCTTTTTCTAGACTAGTCAAACATCCAGTCTGATGACTCTTATCCTTTATTTCACCTAGGTATGATTCAGAGAATTTGATTAAGGTTGTCTGCCTGGATACCAACCATCCCTGAGGAGTTATAGTTATATTTATAGTTAGTTAATGGTGTTTGAGGAGCAGGAGACATTTTGGATAGTGTAGTAGCAACTGGTAGGATCCAAATGTATTAGTTTTGAGATCATATGGTCTGTATTGTGCCTGGTTTATTTCACTTGTGTAAATTTACTCCAAAGTAATCCACCATGTCTCACATTACAAAATTTCCTTCTTTCTTGTGCTCTATATTAATTTGTTGTGGATATGCTAAATTTTCCATAATTATTCAATCCCTAATTCATAGTAGTCATTATAGAGAATCATCCTTAGTCTTAAACATTAACATTCACATATCTTTCATAGTTCTGAATTAAAGAGAGAGCAAGAATTAGGAAGAGAGAACATTTTGAGTGAGGCTCTTAGAGAGGAAGTATGCATCTCCATTTTTGGTTTTATATGTGATTTGGTATAAAGGTTTACCCTGAAATCTGAGAGAGGCTGAAAAAAAAGTAATGAAAGAAATTAAAAAGGAGAGCTTAGAGGTATGGCCAGGAGAACCTGGCTGAATACTAGGCTATCCATGGTCCCCTGTCACAAGGACTGATCCAGACGACCCATGGAGGAGGTTATCCAGTGGAGTGGGGAGGGGAATCGGGGATAACAACTCATTGTTTGCCCACTCAATGTTGTAACTCATTATGGACAATAAAAAATAAAAAATAAAAAAATAAATAGAAACCTGATGTTGGAAAACTGGAAAAAAAAGGAGAGCTTGTAAAGTAGAAGAAACAGTATAGGAAAGGTAGAAGAGGCAGTAAACTAACCCTGGAGTCCACCGTTTGTTGAGAGTTATGATCTTTCCTTTCACATTCACAAAAAGCCTGCAAGCTTTCTGTCTTTTATTTTGCATCTCAAAATACTTATTTCCAGAGAGAGAAGTGACCTTTTCAATGATTATGTGATGAAACTATCCCCTGCCAATGTATCCATCAGATTCCAGTTTGCCAGAATGCCATTATATGCCTTAATATATTGCTTATTCTTGGTTTATTATTACTGCCTCATCTTTTCTCTAGAATCTTTGTCTTTGTTTTCCTGATCAATACAATTCATAGCAAATAAAAATTTCATCAGTATAAAGAATCACAGAACATCCAGGAATAACAGCCAAGGAGCACTAATGCATGGCTGACCCTTCATGTAGCCCTGGAGATAAATTTACATAGAATAACTGTCTGCCTTTAAATTCTGAGATTATAAATTTTAAAAACAGTAACATCATCTTGCACATGAATGTATGCCAGACATTTTATAGTCGGGGACTTATTTTTTATCAGTTGAAAGACCCTAAAATAATATTTTCTAAAGTAAAGTGTTTATTATTAGTAATATTGAGAATTTAAACATGAAAGGAGTTTATGTACATCTAAAAATCTAAAAATGTACTTGTTACTTCTTTAGATGAACCACTTGGCAAAATTAAAACATGAAATTTCAAATCTGCCTTTGTGCAGTCTGTGATAAATCCCGCTTGTGAGATTTAAACTGCTTTCTCTGTGTATATTAAGCAATTTAAAACAGATTGGGGGAGCTCATGGATTTATGACATATCAATTAGGAGATAAATAGATTTCTAAAGATTTTATGGAGTTCTCATAAGCCAAGGTTTACAGAAATGATTACAATTTTAGCTCTACCCAAACAAATATTTAGTCAAAAAACTAGATCTAAAATCCCATGTGACTAAGCTCTTACATATCAATTGAAGTAAGACTTCCTCATAGTTTCAATGATAATAATTTTGTATGGTTTAATGTTTACTTATTCATTATCTAGCAAGCACCTTTAATGTGATCAGAATAAGGCTCAGACAATGAAGACAGCAATATTAATAAACTATGCCTACTGCTTCACCACGAGTCCATCGTCGTAAAAGGGAGAGGCAATGTGAAGCAGTTATTCTCTGAGAAGTAATTGCCAGAAAAGGATATTGACAGCATCTGATGCTGATGATGTTTCTGCCAATAGCAGTAGCTGAGTTAAAGGCATTGCCAAGAAATTCCTTGAGAAGTGGAATTTTAGTAGTTTTGAATATATTAATTGGATGTAATTTTACCCAAATTCCTAAGTCAATAACCCTTCATGATGTCATGATAATCCATAAATAGAGTCTTAATAGTCCTACTTCCCATTTCCCACACAAACTGCCACTTGAAATTCTGGAAAGCAGTTTAATACTGTATTTTCACATAAGCTGATCTAATCCTCTTATATTGCTTTCCACTAAAAAGTCTCTGTTTCCATCAAATGTGAACAGTGTTTTCTTCCTTAAATAGCAAAACATTAAATGATGGTATATTTTATCCACTACAAATAGAAGTGCTTAGGAAAGAGGTACCTGAAGAGCCAGAGAAGTTGGTGACCTGGGATTCCCCTAGCAAGGATCTCTAAGTAGTTTCTCCATAGTTCCCCAGACTTGCTTGTCTCCACAAACATCTGTATATTACTCTTTTTCTCTAAAAGGTCATCTTTAGTCAATCAGCCTCACACTTACCTTATCTAAACCTTGCTTCTACCTCTGGAAGCTTCTTTTTGATGGAGATACCAGTACAATTTGCCATGTGTGATCTCTAGCTTTATGCAATCCTGGCTTCCTACAATTTGTAGGCATGCTTCCAGAGACATTAATTTTCTGAAAAGATTTTTCTATTATTATTAAGATTAATACATTGGCTTAAGCACATTCATGGCAGCGTATAGTAGAGCCACAAAACACTTCAGATTTTATTCTTTATTCTTTATTAGGTTAGGTTCCTTTATTTTCTCTACAAGGGACATTGCAATGGATGCATATATATTGATTTGAAGAATTCTGAAAAGAGTAAAGAATGAACGCAGTTAACTTTTTACCATATTAAATAAAATAATTTGATGAGCAGAGTCAATAATTCGAGATTTTTATAATAGCATAGTCATGCCTTCCAATCTTATTATTTAACAGAGGCAAAAGCCTAGATTCAGAATCTCATAGCCCAAAGTGAATTTAGGATGGCTTATCTCTTTTATAATTTTATTTATTTATTTGCAGCTAGAGAAAGAGACGAGAGAGAGAGAGAGAGAGAGAGAGAGAGAGAGAGAGAGAGAGAGAGAGAGAGAGAGAGAGAATACATGAGAATGGTCACACCAGTCGCTGCCTATTGCCACTGAAAATTAATTCCAAACACATGTGCCTCTCTATACATCTGGCTTTAAGTAGGTATTTGTGAGTTGAATCCTGTTCTTCAGGCTTTAAAAAACAAGCATCCTTAATGGCTGAGCCAACTCTCAAGCTTTTCTTATATTAAAAAATTACATTTATTAATTCTCTTTTAGAGAAAAAGAATGGGTATACCAGAGCCCCTTGCCTCCCTGCAAATGAACTCCAGATGAATGCAACACTGTGCATCTGGCTTTTTGTGGTGTGTCAGTCAGATTATCCTTGAGGCACAAAGAACCAAACCAGAAGCAGCTGATGGGAGAAATAGTGTTATTTTGGCTTACAGACTCGAGGGGAAGCTTCATGATAGCCGGGAAAACAATGACATGAGCAGAGAATGGACATCGCCTTCTGGCCAACAGTCAGGTGGACAACAGCTACAGGAGAGTATGCCAACACTGGCAAGGGGAAGCTGGCTACAGAGCCCATAAATCAACCCCCAACAAACACACCTTTAAGAAACTCCGATTCCAAAATTGCCACTAGCTGGAGACCTAGCATTCAGAACACAGTTTATGGAGGCCACCCGAATCAAACCCCGACATTCTGCCACAGTTCCTCATAAAGTGATAACCACACATCATATAAAATGCAATACATTCGATCCAATTTAAAAGTCCTCATAATATTTATCAATCCTAATTATGTCCAAGTATTCCCATAGTATAAAGTCTTTAAGCTGAGTTGTAATACTAAAAATAACCTTAATGGCACAGAAAAACATTGACTGCAAAAGATGGCACTGAGTATATCAATGATAGATTGAACCAATACAAGGTTTAAAACAAACAGTGCAACATCAAACTCTGTATAGCTCCAAGTCCGACAACTCTAACCAGTGAAAAATCACCCATTCTGATAGTTCTAACCAGTGATGAGTCTCTGGAGTTGTAATTCCTCCCCTCCAGCTAGGCTAATAGGTTCTAGGAAACTTCATCCAGCACTGGAAGCTCTCCTTAGCAGCCATCCCATAGTCCTGGTATTTCCCTGGGTTTCCATTGCCACCTATGGTTCATCCTCATGACTCCATTAAGCCTCCACACAGGTAAACCAACAAGTCTGCCTCATAGTGCCCATGGTCACTTCCAAAAATCAAAAGTGTGCTGCAAATCCAAAGACAATCTCTTTCCTTCATTTGTTATACTCCATAGTACCAGGTGGGCTACCAATGTGTTTATTTTGGTGGGGAGGGAGTAAACTGACTTAGAAGAGCAAGACACTTGTTCAGCATTCAGACCCCTTACTTCCAAAGAGTCCACATTCTCTTGCTGTCCCCATGCAGATCACCTGTCCCAATCTCAATGGTTGTCATTTCTCAATTTGCAGCTGAACCAACAGCAGTTTTGGCCCAAACACTTCATTTCCTTCTGCTCCATCTCTATCTGCTCACACCAGTCCATTTCAAATGAATGCAACTCTGAACAAGCTCTCAGGACACAGGTAGGCAAAATGCAGCAAGCCTTTCACACAAACTGCTTCTATCCCAGTCATTAATTTTTTTTCTTCCCTTCATAAGCAAAATCTCATAGTCCATAGTTCTTAATGCATTCAGGTCTTTCAAGTCTGACCAGAATGGTCCATCAAACTGTACTTACAGCACTGCAAAGTGTTTCTAGGGTTCAAACCTTTCACATTCCTCCTGCAAATCAGTTCCAAAATGCCAAAGGGCACAAATCAGGCTTCTAGCAGAAACAACACCAGACTCTGGTTATGTGGTTGCTGGGGAATTGAACTCAGGTCATCAGGCTTTCTTTCAAGCAAGCAGTGTTAAAGGATGAGCTATCTCTCCACCATGTTGTTTTTCTTAATATGGTAATTCCACAGCATGATTTTTCAAACTTTCTTTCAATGTTGAATTTATATAATACAGGTGGACCCTTACCCCCTTTATGTTTGTATTGCTAGAGAAAAAAAAGTCTCTTACTTTTACCTATCCTATAAAAGATTGAAACAGTTTACTTAAAAAGTTTGAATTCCCCAAAAATGTAAGGAGGAAATAACACCATGAAATCACATAAAAAGGAAATTTATAACATTCCTGACCTATCTGAAGATTGAAGTTAAGTAAGAAATATGAGATTTTTTCCCCAAACTTGTAACATTCATCCAACCAACAGGTAAAATGGAAATGGATTATTGAACATTCAAGCAAGCAATGTTCTTTGAATGGAACCTTGTATTAGTTTAATTTTTAATCACATGTCAGAGAAAAAAAAGTACTCCAGACTCCATGCAGATACTGTTTTGCATTGCTCGTGTATTTTAATGTAAAAATGTAGAATTTTTGCCACTGTTATTACCCACCAAGAGAAGATTAGTTTACATTGCTCTCAAAACTAGCCAGCTAAAGTTTTAAACAACAGTTATCTCACATATTAATGATCAGCAGAAAAAAATCTTTAATCCATTTAAGGCATATTACCCACATTGCCCATGTCAGAATAATATATCTAATGTGAATTTTTCTTAAATAATAAAGCTACATTTTCTACAAATGAAAAAATATATCATTCTCTACACAATCATGAAAGCCAAAATTTAACTAGTGCATATCACATTTTTCCAGCCTTTTCATAGATTATGAATATTCAGGTCTACTCAAATTGATTTTATTTTCATTGTTGAACAGGATGTGTTTCTAAATGTTATAGTAAGTAACATGTAGATATGAATTTTATGAAAATTAAAATATTATCAAATAATGATTTTCAAATCAAATTTATATCATCCCAGGTCAAGTTAACATCAAACAGTTAGATATCATTTAGTCCTTACGAGAGCAAATGCTGATGGGAAGCAGGCTTAATTTATTTTTCAACAGCTGAGAAAAAACCTGCTGTCAGAAGGTGTGATTAAAATGTAACACTTGCCTATTAGTGAGACTGAAGGGAATCTGGAATACTCTTTGAGGTGGAAAATGTGATACGCAGGTCCCTCATTTGCCTGGCTCAGTCATTTTCAACCCACGAAAGTGGAGCAGCTCTCTTTCATGACTTGTAGAAAAGGTGAAAACTGATGTCCATCATTGTTAGTTAAATATCAAGTTTCTGATGCATCAATAACTAATAAAAATTTTAGTGAAAATGAAACAATTTATAGTATTGGATGGATGTCTATTATCAAATAATTTATTGGTAGTAATGTGAAGTTGAAAATATTACTTCACATTTAGTAACTTAGTTGCCTGGCTCTAGAGATGAGGCAATTAATTATTTTACTTAATATAAAGTCAGCATTCATGACATCATTAAAAATTATTGAGGAAATTTTATATTAATTAAGATATAAAGTTATTATTAACCTTTTCACTGAATGCTGTATTAATTTTCTCTTACTATTTGATTATAGTGGCTTCAAATAACACTTGCTTATTCCAGCACAGATATCTAGGTCAGAAGGCAGGGCAGGGTGTTTCTGTTCTCCTGAGGTTTTGGGGAGTAAAATCAAAGTGTCAATTTGGCAGACTGCTTTGGAGCCAATATGGAAGAATCTGTGTCCAGGAATCTTAAGATGAGTAGAATTCAGTTCACAAGCATTATAGAGCTGCGACATTCATTTTGTTAGCAGCTGTCAGCAAAGGGCTTTCTTGGCTCCTGAAACTTCTCATTTCTTACCAACTTGCTGAAATCACCTGCAAGCCAACAACTGACCAATCACCTTATGTCAAACTCCTGAGGCTTTATTTCTCACTACTTCCTCTGTCTGACTTGCATAGACATGTGCTTAGATCTGTGTCTGCAGTTGACCTGTGTCTGTAATTACAGCTGCAAATCCTTTCACATCAGTATCAGTGTTATTGTGAGTTTCAAGTGCTGCAAACCTTGGGGCTGTTGTAGAATCACACCTGTCACAAATGCTGACTGTGTGTTCATCTCTTATCTCTCAGGTAGAAAGGCAATATGTAGACAGTTCCAACCAACATGAGTGTTTGAAACGTTTTAATGAGAGGATTTATTTTCTTTAGTTTGTCCCTCACTAAAGGTCTTGAGTGAGGGTACTTCAGAATGCAATTTCATATAAACAGAGGACCTATTATATAACTCTGTTTCTAAGAATTTCAAGAGAACATAGTCCTCACATAGAGAATAGAAAATGCACTAATGATGAGGCACCCACTTAGAGATGTTCCTTGTGTGTGGTCCTCCCAGGCTGGTGATGATTACTCAGCTTCTGATGGCCAGTATCAGAGTCAAATGGTGTTGAAGAACGGGAGACATGAAGTGGAAGTGCACAGCTACACGCCACACATGGATGCAATTCTGCAAGTAGCTATTAGTAGTGACAAGTTTATTGACCCACAAATATCTACAGCAATATGGTAGATCAATCAAAGGGGTACGATAGATGGACAGTGTTACTGTTTTTACATTAACAAAATAAATCGCATCTAAGATCAACTGAAAGAAAAGGACATGACTGTATTTTAAAGTTTAGATCAGAATGTGGCAAAGAATTGACGACTATGTTTTAAACTTTGAAAAGAGCATTTCAGCATGGTGTGTGCACAGGAAGAATCAAGATAACCCAGCAGGTGTTATGGTGTACAGTCATATAAATACAATGAGGCTCAATTGCTTGGAATTAATCCATCTTGTTTAATTTTTCATTAAAAATTATAACTTCATATCATAAACATGGCTTGAAATATTTTGTAACTTCTCCAATTAATAAGTAGAAACCGATTCACTGATTCACAATGTTAGGTTGCTGTTGGTCTCCCTAGCCAAGACAATATAATATAAATGATGCTTGGGATTTCTGAGACTCATAAAGCCCCTTCATGTGTTTATTGTTTGGTTTACTTGGGTTTGTCTATTGTGAAATGCAGCTGATGTGCCAAGACACATGGAGAGCCTGGAGACAGTTACCCTCATTTTGCTTACCAGTAGCCAGAATTCATGATCAGGCTTGTTGTTAGATACCTGGGAAGAGAGCCCAATGATGTCTTTGGTTAAACACAGCACAGGATATCAGAAAACAATCTTAGAATGACCAAAGCCAAGCCAAGATAAGCCGCTTCAATCCATGGACACTTAAATGATAAAAATTTTAAGCTGTTGTTACTAGTGTTTTGGGCTTTAGAACAAGCTTCCACTAGCTGAATGGTTTTCTTTTATAAGTTTTTATTTTATTTTATTTTATTTTTGCTTTGTTGGGTGATGGTACAAAAGCTGGCTTTTCATCCTCAACTAATTCTCAACTGCTGGGTTTGGAGAAAGACAGGTGTATTTCCTATGAGCCAGCAATGGACAACTAAAACAAACGTGAGTCAGAATAACAATTAGGGTGGTCACTTGTTCTGATTAGATGGTCACTGTGGGATAATTAGATTCTCATTTGTCTCCCTAGTTTTCAAATAATCTTCTTTCTATTCTTTAATTATTTCAACCACAAAATATTAATTTTCAAAGTCTCTCAGAAGTTTATTTGGAATCATCTACAATTATTCAATAAATCTTCTATCCTTTAACTTGTGATCCTTCATTTAAACCTCTGTAGACATTTAGGAAACAACAAAGGGGCCTTATTTTCAGTCTGTTTTGAAAATTCCCTATTCCTAATCAATGACTGCAACTTCCTACTATTTCTAGATAGATTTGATGACAAATGGTTCTGTACACTAAATGAAAAATAGAATGAGTATCTATTATATCAAAGGCATAAGTAATTAAGCATATAGTTTTTTTCTGATACAACATTTAATTTAAGTATTAAAATTCCCTAAATATTGATGAACATTGTACTAAAAAAATCTTGAGTTAAGGCCAGAGAGATGGCTTAATGGTCAAGGCACTTGCCTACAAATCCTAATGACCTAAGTTTACCCAGTGCCAACATAAACAAGATATACAAAGTAGCATATGTATCTGGAGTTTTGATTTGTGAAATACTTTGAAGAAAAAGCAAATTGATTAAGAAATATTTAAATAAGAATATGCTTACTTACCATTTGTGAAAAATCTTCAAATCCAGTTCAAATAATGTCAGAATCAAATGTGAGTTAAAATGTGAACAGTTTTAGTACTATGTTCTGTTAGAACGAAATGCTTCCATCCTCAAGACAGTTGGACACCAGCTTGAGGAAGCCTTAGAAAAATACTTTGAATTAGGCCCAGGAGGAGTGATTCCTAAAGAAGTGAACATGCAGGGCAGGGTCATAAAATGAATTACTGACCCTCATTGTCATATCATTTATAGGGCTCACACACACACTACACTATCCAACCTTGTAAGAGTAACTTTTCTCTTCATAGCTTGTTAGCAGATCGAACAACCATTAGTTAAATCACATTTAACTAATTTTGACACTTATATGTCCTCACTTATAAACTCAAAGAAAGTTTAGTTTTTTTTTCTAAGTGTCTGGATTAATTTAGACTGTAATTGTGCTATTTCAAAATTTTAGATATGATTTTTTAGAAAATTTCAAGGAATAGTGCATTGCATCATAAAGCTGAAATAAGTATTTTTCATTATCACTACATAATAAAGACACCTTTTATCTAGACTTTATCATTTCCAATGGTCTACAGACTATAGCCTGTATCTAAAAGACACTAAGAATTAACAGGAGTCTACAACAAACTCCAACCCTACATTCTCAGAATATATACTAGTGTCATAGTCAGTCACATGACGCTGGGATGAATCTCCAAACCAGGCACAATTTTGGGGAGGAAAGTATTTATTGAAACTATCAGATCCAGGGGAAGTTAAGGAAAGGCTGCCCCCCGCTTTTCACCAATCCAAGCAGAGACAGAGACAACACCTCCAGAAGCAAGCAAGCAAGCACACTGTAACACTGTAATTCACAAAATGCAGGACTGCCAGACCTGAGGATCTGGGTTTTCTTTTGCATATCTATCCCTAGTATTTTGCATTCTATTTAGAAAGGGTGTCATGACCCCAGGAATTCAGGCCAAAGTGACACTTTCTCCAGCCAGAAGCCTGGAAACAATTAACAATTTAATAAACACAATTATAATAAATTCTGTTGGGGGACATTTATTCAAAACTACCACAAGTAGCATCCTGGCATCAGTGTACTTTGCATGATGGTAGGAGGTATTGTCTCATCTCAAGTTTCTGCACTTATCTGGGGGTACAGTGGACCTTATACACCCCCGAAGATGATAGAAGACACCCTGTAGATCATTGAAATCTCAAGTGTACCTAATCCTATATATATAATGTTTTCCTTTACAGACAACCCCATTATAATATGTAATTTTAATTGTTTATAGTAAGTGATTAAAACCAATAAAAATCTACAATAATTATAAATATATAAAATATGTTAATGAAAACTGATTTATGAATTAGTTATTTTCACTAATTTTTTATAGCAAAGTTGACAATGGGTAATAAATTTTAGAAAGTGAAACCATAGATTGTGGGGGGTGTACAGTACTTGTAAAAGATAAGGGGAGATACCCACTTGTCCTGTCTTAGACAACCCATTCATAATTACTAATGTGATAATACGTCAATGCAGTCACTTTTGCTAAATCTACTGAAGTTTCCTCATCTGTAATGGAGATTTTTAAATAATTTTACTAGTGTAATCCCTGTGATGAACAAATAAATGGTTAATATCATTAAAGCATTAGATCTTGAAATGCTATTTATTGATGTTTGACCATTTTTCAAGAATGAGTTTTACAGTCTTTATTAAACAGCATGTCCATGTCTAACTAGTTGATTTATATATCTGCTTTATATCTAAAATTACCAAGGGTCAAACTTTTATTCAAGCATCACATTTAAGGAACTGCTATATTCAGAGTCTGAGCAAGGGTCAAACAAATCAAAACCCTATATATGGCTCTCTGTCTGATGCAGAATTACCTCAAATAGAAAAATCTTCTTGTTGCTTTCTCACATCCACACATCACATGACAACTGATCAGCCATCCTTTTAGACCGTGACATCTTTGGGCAGTATTATTTGTAAGGGTACTGTTCTTATGTGCCTGGGCATATCTGAACATTCATACTTTTGAACATAATGGACATTCATGTTTGGAATTTTATTTTGAATATGTACTTCCATCATTTAAATGTAATAATGGAATTTTAGAGCAGCATGAAAAACTATGAATTTACGTATGATGCAACTGAAAATTATATCCAATTTCTGCATTATCTTTTTCCTCACAAGAAGATGGGATGATGCAGACCTATAAACAAACTTCAACATCAGAATAATTTTGTAAATTACTGATTAAACTCTATTGTTTCAGTCTCTCAATTACTGTTTGTTTATATCATTCCTAGGCATTGCTAATTACAAGTAAATCTTAAATTTTAGCACAATATGTAGATCTTTTTGGGTTGAGACAAGCTAACAATTGCTTATTTCTAGTGGTTGGAAGAACAATGCTTCTATCACTCTCGAGTTTCTGAAATGTCTTCCAGAAATACCTAGTCCTGTCATCAATAGCATTTCTTTTTAAACAAATAGAGTGGACATTCTAGTTTCAGATAGATTTTCACTTTCATATGTGTTCATAGCTCTGGGATATACAGTGTATACAATAAACTTGATCTGTCTTAATTATATAACATGCTACACTTAAATATGTGAATATGCTTGTATGATCATCAAATTAATGAGCAAATGAAGATGGTATTTGTCATTCACAAACTTTTCCCTATGCCTATAATTGCTTCTGCACTTGTTTTTTGCTGAACTTTGTTGTTGTGGAGTTTACATTCTCTAAATGTGTATAGATGATATATACACTTTTATGTGTGACTTCTCACATCCCCTTAGTCATTTGTACAATCTACCTGGAAGTCAGTTATTTCTTATACAAAGCCTGTTGTAAAAATTGTTATAAGTTGGTGGCGAGATGAAACCTGCAGCAAGACCAACAACCACATAGAAATTGAGGTGTACCTACATATATCTGTGACGTAAGCACTACATTAGGAAGCAGAGACAAGAGAATCCCTGGTGCTTGCTGATTAGACAGTGTAAATAAAAATTGGTGAGCTCCAGGTTCATTGAATGACTGTGTCTTAAGGAAATCAGGCAGAGGAACAATCGAGGGGTCACTTAACATTCTCCTCTGACCTCCCGATGTGTGTACATGGGGTACATATGTCTGCATACACATATTCATACACTACACACACCACTTTCTAAATATTCTAAAAAAACAATTGTTGTATGTCCACTCCATACATTCAGGCACTCAACATTGATGATCATTTCTAAGAGCTCTGCTCAGGCCTGAAATTGCTGATTAATGTATGCAGGAAATTTCCTTTAAAATATTTGAACGTATTGTACAAAATCATGCTCAGCAAAATACGTAAAGTAGGAGATTATCACATAGTTCAGAAGGAAATGATGCAATGTGGATCTTGCCATTTACATTTCATTTACACAAACAAGCAATATTGAGTCCTTAAATAAAAATTATGAAATTTATAATAAATATGGACTTTATATACTAGGATTGCATATTGCTATTACATTCTCACTTGGAGGTTTTCGATTGTGTACAATAAAATGTAAAAATGAATGTCTTTATGGTCTTCTTTTAACTTCCCTTGACCATTGGGTTGAGCTGATGGCTAGGACAAGTCTTGAGCTCCTGATGAATGTTCAATTCTCTTCATTGTCCTTCTCTCATCGGAATATGATCGTTCAGTACCTGAGCTACAGTTTTCCTCCCATGCCCTTTTTCTAATAAACATTTATGTCAATTTATTTTCCACTCTGACCTCACATGGCTCTTGATTGTACAGTGTATTATTCTTGATTTTCTAGTATTTTATATTAGTAGAACAAATGAGTAACTTCCATTTATAAATTAATAGTATTTAACCTTTGTGCTTTACTTATCTTTTAATCATTTGTTTCATGAATTAAGACATTAATGAAATAAGCTGAGTTACTTATAATGATATAAGGGATAAAAACTGTAATAAAATCATCAAAAACATAGAATAAATATAATACACAAATAATAAATATTTCTCTTGAAGTGAACTTTATAAGTCAAACATCATATTATCTTATGACATCATATTATCTTATGTGGTACCAGAAGAAGAAACTGCTAACAAATATCTGAGGTTATCTAATTCAGGCAACCCAAATATTTGACCAAAATTAATTAAACTAACTCTAAATTTCATGTTTTCGTAGCCATTCAATCATAGATTTCTACTTTAATTTTTTAAACAAAAGTATTTAAAATTACTTGACATTATTTCTCCAGTTGTAGTGATGGATGGTTATGTAATATACAATGCATTTAATTTTTATCAAAATAGTTTCATTTATTAATCTTTTTTTAACAAATCAGTATTTAACCATGATTTTCATCCCAATCACCTAGATCTATCCATTCTTTCTTCAGTGTAGAAAATGATAGGTATTTGTGTATTCCTTGACTGAAAACACTATTACAACAATGATACCCAACACAACCCATGGCAAAAATACAGAGATACTTAAGATCTCAACAATAAATCAGACTTGAAACTCTCCCACCATGACTCAGGGAACTGAGCGGAAGAGGAGGTGGAAAGATTATAAGAGCCATGGTGGGGGAGAATATCCAGAGACATCACCTACCCTCAGCAACAATGCAGAAAGAGGGAAGAAAAAAAACTGGCTACCTTGGGTGCAATGCATAACCCCCAAACCTATGGACAGATCCAGTGTGCACACCAAGGAGGGACCCCAATAATTAGGAGTCAGGGAGAAGGGAAACAAGAACACCTTCACAAGAGTTTCCATACAATGTATACACTTACTCATTATAAATATAATAAAAAATAAAGAAAAAAAAAGAAAATGCTATTACATCTTTAAACGTAGCCCTGAAAAATCAGTAGCTATTTTATTACTTCAAACCATCATATATGTGAAAGTATCATTTTATGTTCTAAAAATATAAGCATTTCTTTTCTGAAAGCAGTTCTTAAAAGGATTTCCATTTTCAAATAACATCTTAATTCATTAGTGAAAGATAAGACAAATTAGTTAAAAGAGAATAAAAGAAATATCAGCCCCAGATGCCTGTCCAGTTACAGTGTTAAACAATTTTCAAAGGCCCCTTTCAGCGACAAGGGAAATATGCTTTTCAAGGTCATACAGAGAATTGGAGAATGCAATCATGTTTTTGTCTGCTGTATTCAAATATCATAATGGATCATGCTTTGGAAAGGAATACATATTTCTAGTAAGTTGGGTAGAACAAAGAGTATTATCAGGAGAACATCCAGAGTTACACTGGCATGGCTATAAAAGGGAATCCCAATGCAGGCTTTCACTATAGGCAAAAAATGATAAATTGTTCAACACCAGCACACAATGAGTTCATAATACAATCAAGCCATGGAGAACTTTCAACATTCTTCTGGGAAGAGCTACTAGGATTAACTCTGAAATGCTAATGATTCAATAAGAGGTCAAAAATACTGATATTTTATTATGATAAATCATGCATTGCACCGGTGTTCAGGTATGTTGAGATAAATAAATATTTCTGTCAAATTATTATTCAGATGGGCTTTGGAATTCATTCATTGTTGAAGTATTTGTAAGAAATAAAAAATGGTATACAGAAATTACTATAAAAATTCAAGCCCTATATTCTGAATCTGTATGGTAAACCCTAACTGAAAATCTCACTTTACTTAGTTCACTGTCAAATAGGTTTTCACTTATTTTATTGTCCATTTGATGAGTCTTCAGTTAACCATTAAAATGTATTTGTAAGCACATCATTTTATTAAAAATCAATTTGCTGTGATGAGAAGAGTCTGAAATAAATATTTTATTATATTTTGATATTTTATATCATTATTTTAAAAATTCTTATTAGACATAACAAAATATAAAATGAACACCTAGCAACAAAATTATTCTGACATATAAGTATAACCCAATTAAGAGATAAAGTCATTAGCACAGTTGGTTAATTACATAAATGTTCAGCTGTATACTTAGCTGGACAGATATATTTTTACAATTATACTTAGAATAAAATAGAAATTCAGCAAAGGTGTACAAATGGTAAATAAGTAGACCTATGTCTTATATAATAATGCTTTTACTCATGAAAACATAAAAAATACTGAAGAAGGGGCTGAGGAGATGGCCTAGAGTTTAAGGCACTTGCCTGGAATGCCTAAGGACCAGGGCTTGATTCCCCAGTACCCATATAAAGCCAGATGCACACAGTGGTGCATGCATCTGGGGTATGTTTGCAGTGGCTGGGGGCCCTGAATCACCTCTATCCATCTATCATCAATTAATCAATCTATCAATCTATCTATCTATCTATCTATCTATCTATCTATCTGTCTGTCTGTCTGTCTGTCTGTCTGTCTGTCTGTCGGTCTGTCTGTCTGTCTATCTGTCTATCATCTGTCTCCTTGCAAATAAATAAAATATATTTCAAAAATACTAAAGAAGCCCTTATGATAATACATAATTGTTTATTTTAATCTCCAAAAGAAAACAATAACTAGAAAATACAGAAACCACTCTTTTTAAGTACTTTCCCCCACTGCTATATTTATTAGCATTTATCTCCCAATAATAGATTTGTTTTAATTTCTCCAATGCCAATTTTTATAAAGTGATATCAACTGTTGAAAGCAGTCAAAGATTTACCTAAATGTTCTCTTCACTAGGTTTCCTGTGCATCATCACTCCACTATCTCGTAAATCTCATAGATAAATTTGAAAATTTCTGTGTTACTAAACACCTTAATATTCTGTCTCTACTATTACAGTATAAGATCATTAACACCACATAGAACATTGTAAGGATTATAACTAGATAAATGTGTGTGAATTAGTTCCGATTCTCTGATCATTGTTAATAACTGATTTCATTTGTTAAACTATATGTTTAAGGACATCATGGCATATCCTATGACCCTCCTGTGCCCCTCACAAATAATCAAAATAGATTTATTTACTTCTTAAATAATTCAGATATTTATTTTAGAGAAATATTTTCTTGACTCTAATGAATTCTGTGTGTTTTCCATGGTGCGTTTCATTTATTCTGTAAGTAAATGATCAGGAATAAGCAGCAATGATGCATTTTCTATTTTATGTTATCTGTGAATAGTTGTTTTCTCTGTAAAGATTTTATAATTCTTAATATAATAATCATTATTTTACAATTTCATCACTGCATTTTTTTAAGTTTTTTTTTAAATATATATACATATATAGAGAGAAAGAGAGGTGGCTAGTCACATTCTATAGTGTTTTTAACTAATATAAGTAGAACTTGACAAAGTACATTATGTTGAATGTGAAATTTTGACACTACTTTTATGAGTTAAAAATTGTGGCATTCAGCATGCAGTGAAATTTAATAATAATTTATAATCTAAATTATAGTGGCCTAAGTGATGAGTCAAGTTACAGCCTCAGGATGACATTATTCAAAGATTTATATTCTTCTTTATAAAAATTACTAGTAGTATGCACTTATTTATCTCCCTAATCATTTAATTTTTTATTTGATCTAGAATTTTATTTAAAAATTAAAAACAGCTTGGGTTAATTAACTGTTCCTCATATACTATTATATTTTTGTTTGAAAATGATTTCTGAAACAAATTTCACTGTCATTGAGCAATCATTTAAATTTCTTCTATTTATCCATAGCAGATATGATTAAATGTATACTTTAGAAACAGGGTCATTAGAGTTTATAATACTCCACAAATTAAATTTAATCAAACCACCACTAACTACACATGAAAGAACACTTGAAGTTTCAAAAATTGTTATGAAGAAATGATAAATTCTTTATGAAAAATTTGAAGCATGTTTTTGATTCTTGTGTTTGACCCATCAAGTACATACAATTTATAATTAATGAGTCTTCTAAGAACTTTCCTTTTTTCAGAGTATTTCCCCACTGCAAAATATATTTTAAATACTATTTTTTAGCTAAACCCAATAATTGAATTGCTTCTAAAGAAATAAAAACATTGGGCTGGAGAAAAAGCTCAACAGTATAAGGCACTTGCTTAAGCCTGATGGCTCTGGGTCAGTTCCTAGTAACCATGTAAAGACAGATTACAAAGTGCTCCATACATCTAGAGTTTCATGTTCATGCCCCAACATATATAAAAATAATAAAATTATAATGTAATTATGAAAGCAGTAAAAACATTAAGTTAAAACATTGTTAATCTAGTCTTCTGAAGTATTCTAACACTATAAATTTGGCTTGTTTGTTTATTCACTTATTTATGTATGCTTCAGAGCTGTATTTTATTATGTAGGCCCATCTGTCTTTTGACTCATAATTTTTCTTCCCCAGGATCCCAAATGTTAGGGTTATAATTATAATACCCCACATTTGACCTCTCCATTTACTGAAAACCAGATTTGATCACATTGTAATCATTTTAAATTGACATAGTTATTTTAAAAATTCTGAAGAAAAATTGTACATCATTTGACAAATTAAAAAAAAAACAAACAAGTACATGTTTATCAGTACTACATTTTGAGGAAGCAAAATCAGGATTTTATAACTGTTTATATTTATCTGGGTTTTTTCTTTAATTTCATTGAAATTGTCAGTTTTTGTAATACCACCATGTTTATTTTTATCAAAAATATAGTCCCGTGGTATAACTTTAAAAGGGGTGAAATTCTGAAACCAGTAGCAAAGAGTCAAGATAACATGCAGATATGGGTACAAGCAAAGACTTTCTAAATAGGCCTTAAAAATAGGCTAAGGAAATAGTGCTAACAACTGAAAAATGAAACCTCATGAAATTGAATGGTCCTGAAGAGCTTATTGAATTAAGAGGCATCCTACAAAAGGTGAGAAAATATCTTCAAATTATAAATCTAAGAGAGGAGTGATGTATAGAAAGTACAGAGTGCTCAAAAACCTAAAGAAGAAATTAAATTAAATCTAATCAATAAACTGACAAGTGTTATGAACAGGTAGTTAGTCCACAGATGAAGTGCAAATGGACAGTAAACCTGACAAGGATGAAAAGATTTGGAAAGTCCCTAAACATTAATTAAGGACTCTGAAGGGCCATATTTCAGATGTAAGAAAATATGGAAGCACATCAGTACTGACAAAAACTGTAATTCTCAATTAGAATAAAATCTAGGAATAGACAACCTGAAATAGAGACCAATCACCTCACCTTAACCCAGACTTAACCTGAACATTATTGGGATTTGCATCACCTACAAACAGTATAACTGCCTACAGGAGCAATCATTTCTAAGAGGAAGATAATTATCTATTAAAGTTCATATATTTTCTCAGAAACAATATGCTGGAAAAAATTCCACATGTACAAAAGACAAAACAAAATAATAAGAATTCAAAAGGTTCAAAATGAAAAATTAAAAATAGTCAACAGAAAATATGAGATAAAAATTATAATAAATTATTATTAAAGTGGATACTTTTTCTGAGGGAATTAAGATTTAGATTCCTTAAAAATTAGATGGTTATTCTAAAATTTGAAACTCCAATAACCCACAAAGTACTAAATTAATGAAATAATAAGATACTCACTTAGTCATGTGACCAGAGACATCATTAAGAAATAACAGAAAATATTCACATTTAAACCTGAATGGGAACTAGGGTAGAAAATAAAACTACAGACATGGGGCCAGATATATAGGGCATATTGATATGGTCTACTGTGTTGAAAAAAGGGGAACAAAGTTAGAAAACTACATGAAGGCATAATGATAAAATTATTTGAAAGCCTTATTGAAAATTAAATAAAAGGTACATAAATAGATTTTAGACTATGTGATGGCTCATTAAAAAGTGCTTGCATTACAAACATAAGAACCTGAGTTGTATCCCCAGTATTTGTATTGTGGTAGATTGAATGCAGGTCCTCTGTAGATCCTTGTACTTTATTAAAACTTGTAATGAGGGTCTTAAGTTGCATTAGTAGAAGAGGTATCACTGGGGGCAGATATTGGGGTAAACCCCAATGGTGTGCTTATGAGTGGATATGAATTCCAGTCCAAAGGCATGCAGAAAGGTTTGAATTTGGGGGTCCTGCTGGCTACTGTCTTCTATGTTTTAGTTTGTGATATTTATTCATGGTGGTTTTTCTCTCTGCTTGGAACAATGAAAGGGAGCCAGTTTCTTCCACCATCTATGGAACTTCCACAGGATCTGTAAGCTTGATATCCATTCCTTTCTCCCATGAAGCTGTTTTTGGTTGGATGTTCATCCCAGCAATGTGGAGTTTTCTATGACAGAATTCTGTACCAGAAGTGGGGCCTTATTGACATAAATAAGACACATGGATATTGGTATTTTGGAACTTTTATGCTGGGGAAGAAGATCTACAGAGTGGTAAGCCAAATTCCATGGGCCATTCTGCTGTAAATTTGAAAGTGCTAAGTGCAGAATGAATTGTGTTGGCTTATGGACTTTCAAAGGGAAAAGAGACCACAGAGAACTTTGCTGGACATTCTGTCCATGCCCAAAGAGTTTGATCAAGGTTGAATGTGAAAGTAATGGTGGAAGATATAGAACTCAAAGAAATGAGATTTAAACTTGGAAAAATTCCAATTGATTTAAAGTTACTAGCTCAGAGACAGGTTTTAGGTCACTAATGATGCTATTGTTACACAGATTACCACCATTAACTGCTTTCCATGGAAACAATGAAAAAGATTCCAGAAGTACATCATTCTACTTATGTCATTCTGAATGAAAAGAAATACAAATTGTCTTGAAAGGAGATGACAGAAAGAGTGAACCTCTTCAAGGTCCAGATTTATTTTCTCCCTAGATTAACAAATGGTTGTGTTGTTGAACACATGTTATTGATTTGGAAGCATGAAAAATAAATGAAAGTGGATCAGGAAGTACACATGGTTCAAGGAGTTTCTGTTGAAACAAATCAGTAAAGCAGGATGTTACAGCCCTGGTAGGGAGGACAATGAGACCATTGCAATATAGTCTATGATTTGCAATGGAGACCCAAAGAAGTTTTAGATGTACTGGGACTATGCAAGGGCTACAACAGAGAACTGTTGCTTCAGGATGGAAGTTTTACCTCACTATTCAGTTCAGCTTGAAGAATGGAAATTGGAAATCCAGAGACTGTCATCACTGGTTATGGATATTGGACTTATACTACAGATGTTTGATATTTACCTGATGAATATTGATTTTGAATTGTTTTCTCTTTCCTTGTTATGTCTTATAGCAATGAAGTGTTTATTTTGTGCTATTTTATGTTGGAAGTATGCAATTTATTTTGATTTTACAGGATTCACAGTTAATGATTAATCTTAAGCACGTGGTCAGCATCCTTAAGCGTTTGGGAAATTAAACTCAAAATTACAATGAGATTCAACCCTACTGCAGACAGGATGGCAATCATAAAGTAAACCAACAACAATAGTTGCTGGTGAGGATGTGGGGGAAAAAGGAACCCTCATTAACTGCTGGTGGGATTGCAAACTTGTTCAACCACTATAGAAAACACTGTGAAGACTCCTGAAAAGAATGGGCATAGAGCTACCAATTGGCACAGCTTTGCCTCTACTATGCATCTACATGCAAGATGTCACATCTCAGCATAGAGACATTTGTGCAACTATGTTTATAGACACTCAATTCATAATAGCCAAGAATTGGAATCAACCCAAATGCCCATCCATGGAGGAATGGATAAAAAAAACTGTGTTACATTTACACAATGGAATTTTCCTCAGCTAAAAGGAAAAATGACATATTGAAATGTAGACAAAAATAGTCACTTGCAATAGATCTTACTAAGCAAACTCTCAAAAGAACAGAGAGTCAAATGCTGCATATTCTCCCTCATATGTGGTTCCTAAGCAGGTTAACCTTAAACACCATGCAAACCAGTCAGGAGAACTGAGATTTCATGAAAGACAGGTAAAGAATGGGGGGGGGGTGACTTAAACATGAAGCTAAACCAAAAATGATTTGAAATCATAAAATCCTCACTTGCAAACTGTAGCCTATTGAGCAAGAAGTGAGCACTGTCTGGCAAGAAGGGCCTTGAATAGAAGGAGAGAGAGTCTAAGCCTGTGAAAAATTAATCAGTCCCTCAACTCCTGGCCCTAGTCACTGGTTCCTTCCTTCAATGAGATGTTGACCAAAGTGACCCCTGAGGTCCCAAAGCAAGTCAGGATTCTGTCGAAGCTCTTGAATACCCACCTCAGGCCTGAAGTAAGATTCTGTTGCTAAAGAAACCACAGAAATCCATCTATCAGCATCTACAGACCCTGTGAGGTCCAGAGTGATAACCTGCCCCTATATGGTAGTTAGTGTAGTGCAGAAAGGCACTGCATAAGCTTCCAGGGGAAACTGGTCAGTTGGAGAAAACAGAGACCACTGATATAAAACACAGTCTGTCACCATGAGTAATTTGCACACTTCCGGGAGAAAACAGTGAATCAAGACATGAATATTTGTGCAATGGAGGAGCCAATGCCGGGGGAAGGCAGTCAATAGCTTTTAATTTGGCCAAGTAATCCACTCAGTAACAAGGAGCCCTTAACTGGAATTGGGAACTCAAGTTGAAATGCAATGGGAAGCAAAATCTTGGGACCCCGAAGAGAAATTTACAGGGAGGAAGGAAATCAGGGAACTGGGGATACGAAGACTTTATTTGCTCATTCAATGTATCTAATTATGGATAATAAAGCAAAAATTTGGTAAATAATATGGAGACCTTGGAAGGTGGACTGGATGCATTTTGCAATGTGAAATGGTTATGAGTCTATGGAGCCCAGAGCAGAATGTAGCAGATTGCACATATGTCCCCAATTGTCTCAGTTGTTTACTAAGGCTTTGTAACTTGGGTCCCCAGCCACCTGGGTGGAGGAGGTATCACTGGGTGTGGATAATGAGGTCCATTTCAAAGGTGTGTTTGGAGACAGATCTGAATTTCAGCCCAAGTTATGCAGATAAATATATGCTCTCTGGGCCTCTTTGCTGCTGGTTCCTATCCGCTGTTTGTTTGTTTGTGGAAGGTTTTTTTTTGTGTGTGTGTGGGGGGGGTGTGCTGGTGAGGTTTTTTTTTTTCTCTCTCTCTGTTTGGATCTATGAAAGAGAGCTTTCTTCATCTACCATTAATGGAATTTACACTGAATCTGTAAACTTGAAATAATCCTTTTCTCCCATAAAACTGTGCTTGGTTGTATGTTCATCTCAGCAATATGAAGTCGTCTATGATGCAAGCACATATTATGTGTGGTAGCATGTGCTTATAACCCTAGTGTTGGTGAAGCTTATACAGATAGCTCACTGGCCAGTTATTCTAGGGTAATCAGTGAGCTCTAGACCAATGTTAGAGCTTGTGTCAAAAATAGGGGAATGCCAAGCATACACATTCACTTTATTTCATTTGTGCCTACACTCCAATGAACATATGTGCACAACTGCCATATATGTAAATGCAAAAATGATAAAATTACAATTAATAATGGGCAAGGAGAAGCACAATTAAGTGAATACAAGCAATGGAGCATGTTTTATGTAAATCTAAGTGAATAATGATTCTGTTATGCAAAAATATAAAATCATTATTATCTAGTATATGAAAATACATTCTAAGTTAAAAACAATATATTTCTAAAGATAAGTATGTTTATTGAAATATTAATTATTACTTACTTATATGTGTGCATGTTGTATTTTGGGACAATTACTTAATCTATTAAGAGCATAAGTAATTTGAACCCACTAAAGAAAAAAGAAACACAAAAATTTGTGAGAAATGGAGGAGCACAGGATTTTTTTCAAAACCTTCAGTAGGTGGGACCAATAGAAAAACAAGACTAAAATGTGTATTCAAGCAGAAAGGTATTAGTAAATAAATTATATAATATGTATAAAATATTTTAAGGAGTTGTATTTTATAGACTGATACATAAGATCACAATACAAATCAAGTATTCATGCATGTGCTTTCAAGAGTTATAACTTTAATCTAAGGATACATAAAGTATAAAACAATATAATGGAAAATTATTTTCAAACAAAATTAAAAAATCAAAGAATGTATTTAATCATCCTAATAGAAGGGGAATAGACTTTCAATTATGATTCACCACCACAGATAAGGAATATTTCCTGGGAAATTGTCATTACTTTTAGTGCACTAAATAGTCTCAACCGTTATATGGTGGTTTGATTGTAAATGTTTCCCAGCTGGTTCACCTTTTGCTTTTGGGACAGAGCTTGGGGTTCAAGAGCCTGGTCTACTGGATGGTCAGAGAAAACTCTTACCTGTCTCCATTGCTCTCCCTCTCTCTCTCTCTTAGTCTCTCTCTTCTTCCTTTCCTCCCTTCCTCCCATGGAACTTGGAACTTGTGTTCTAGTTGTATTGTTTTTCTTAGTCCTCTTGAAACTTCTCTTTGAAACTTTAGGCTTGAAATAAATCCTTCCCTCCCATAAGCTGCTTCTGGTCAGGAGACTTGTCACAGCAAGAAGCAGCTAACTGCAGCATTTTGCAAAGCTAAGCCTGAACATGAATGGAGACTCAATAAATCTTTAAAAGTAGTTGTAATCTAAAAAAGTGTCTTTGTATGACAGAAAAAAAAGGTTGAAAAAAATGAAAAAAATATGTAATATTTGGAAATGATGCTTAGAACATTTTATCACTTGTGTTTACACATGGAATTCTAGACATTTAATTACAGAGTATTTGTCCAGTTTTTCATTGAAACTCTATATTTACATGTAAGCAGCAGACAGCACAAAATAATTAATGTTATTCTATTTTGAATCAGATCACAGTTTGGACATTCAAAAATTCTTCTCACGCCTTGGTAACTGGGAGCCAGCTTAGACCTGATCAGGAGAGCAATGATCTAGGCTGTATAATTTAAAGACCATCTCAACTGGTCCTTTTCCAGCTGTCATTTTGTTATAAAGGTTTTAGTAAGGAAAGGCAGATACTCATCAGAAGCTCATTCCAAATCAAGCTTGAGATTCCTGGTCCACTGTTATTCCTTGATGAGTAGCATAAATCTCCTTCCAGAGCATGTAAGAATTTTTTGAGTGAAATATTCTAATTTTGGAGTTTTAGACTACACCTGCATGTGAATTTTTCTGCAATGCAATTCTAGATTCACGTAACATAACTCAATTTTGTACTGTAATGCATCAGTTCCCATTTGAAAATAAGCTTAAAATAGAAAGCAGAAACGAGAAAGATGCAAAAATAGGGTCAAACAGCATTCTCTTATATCCTCATGAATCTGAAAACAACTATCTAATCTATTGAATTTTGTACAAGGTATAAAAAAAGGGGGATCACAGTAAATAGATTGAGAAATTAGTTAATAAAATTCTTTTTTATTATTTTTTATTGTCCATAATGAGTTACATTGTTTAGTGGGCCAACAATGAGTTGTTATCCCCAATTCCCCATTGCCCCCCCTCCCCATCCCCAGTCAGCTGGATATCCTCCTCCGTGGGCTGTCTGGATCAGTCTTTGTGGTAGGGGACCATGGATAGCCCAGTCTTCAGCCGGGTTCTCATGACCCAGGTGTGTTGTTACTGAGGGTTGCCAAGTCTCTGATATTCTCCCCCCACTATGGCTCTCACAATCTTTCCGCCCCCTCTTCTCCTCAGTTCCCTGAGTCGTGGTGGGTGAGTATTAAGGTTGCTTTAATGTTGTGAGCTTAGAGGTCTTTGTGTCAAAAATCGTTGGTTTCTGTCTCACTGGCTTATCCTGTGTTGATTGAATGGCTGTGGCTGTGGGTCCCTTGTTCATCCCAACATTCTCTGCGGGGTTCCATATGGATCCTCCATGGTATGGCTGTGGTGGCTCATCTCTTGCCAGGATCTCAGCTTTCTGCCTGCAGTCAGTTGGTAGGGTTATATGGGCCACAGCTCTTTTGCTGTATCCTGAAAAATACAAACACAATCTCCATCGGAGAGTGAGATCAGTATAGGTTAACAAATATACACCATTCTGGATTACCTAGCTTCTATTTTTAGTAGCCTCCCTGTCAGTCGCTCGCATAGTGCATCTTTTCTTGGGAGCCCAAGAGAATGGGATCCAGTGCATATCGCCCTGAATCCCTAGCAGCTCAATTCATAATAGCCAAGAGTTGGAATCAACCCAAATGCCCATCCATGGAGGAATGAACAGCGAAACTATGGTATATTTACACAATAGAATTATACTCAGCTGAAAAGAAAATGTCATATCAATATTTAGGAAAAAAATGGTCTGACTTCCAGCAGATCTTACTAAGTGAACACTCAAAAGAACAGAGAATTTAACGCCGCATACTCTCCCTCATATGAGGTCCTTAACCAGAATAACCCTTTTCTTTATGCAGACTAGTAGAAAGAACTGAGAGGTTATGAATGAGGGATAAGGGATGGGGGAGGGGAATGGCTCAAGCATGAGGCTAAACCAAATTAGGTTCAAAATCATAAAATTCTCACGAGTATACTATATATAACCTAAAGAGTAAGTAGTGGGCATCAACTGGTAAGAGTGGCCATGAGTAGTAGGGGAGAATGTCTAAGTCTGTGAACAATTGAGCAGTCTGACAGACCCAGGTCCTGGCCACTGGTTCCTTCCCTCACTGAGCTGTTGACCAAAGTGACCCATGAGGTTACAAAAACAAGACAGAATTCTGTCAAGGCTCTCGAATGCCCTCCCCAGGCCTGAGGCAAAACCCTGTTGCTGAAGAAACCACAGAATGTCATCAATCAGCATTGAGAGATCCTTCAAGGTCCAGAATGGTAACCAGCCCCCAGATGCCAGTTAGTACAGTGCTGGAAGGCACTGCACAAGCTGTCAGGGGAAGCTGGTCAACGACAGCTGGAGTAAACAGACCACTGGCATGAAACACAGTCTGTGGCCATGAGTAGGCTGAGCTTACCTCCCACTGGGAGAGAACAGCAAGCTAAGAAAGGAGCACTTGTGCAATGGAGGAGCCTGGGCCTGGGGGAGACAATCAACAGCTATTAAATTTGGGCAAATATTCCACTCAGTGAGTGGGAACCCTTGATTTGTTAATAAAATTCTGAACCTCAGATTTGCCAAGAAAGCATCCAAACCCCAACATAGAATGTTAAGCAATGTTATGAGGAAAAGAAGAAACCCTCTTCCTCATGTTCTTCCAACTCTGGTTTTGCGCACAAAAGAGATGAGGAAAAACTCAAGAATAAAACACAGTAAACACCAAGTTTTATGAAACTGTCGTGTGAACCTTTTCTGAGGAGGTGAATAAATGTATGTCCATCCCAGAAATGTCATGAACAACAGACCAAAGCAATTATTTCACTCAAATTGGGCTTGGTAAAATAATGAGTTTTATTAGGGTTTCTTATAGGAATATGGTTGAGTGATTATTTTCAAGTTCCTGGGAAATTTATGCATAATTATACCACTATAGAAACTGATCTCTTCCTGCAGTCATTACCTGTCTACATAAACTCAGGGAAAAGTGGAACCTCATGAGAAATCTCTATGCTACCAAGGGTTATCTTCCTATAAGTCCTTAGAAAAGGATAGGATCTATGATGTTCATCTTCTTTAGGGACAACTAACTGATTTTGGATTCCTGGTCAGGACCTTGTAAGCCACCCCCACCCCATGAGGGAACATTATTGGGAACAATCATGCATATGTCATCCCCTTGGTGATTACAATCTCTAAAAGTTCAGGAGGGCAACAGCCAGGTCATGCCTGAATGATACCATTCTATCCTCATTACTTCATGAAGTAGATGTGCGGGTACATCAGTGGAAGTAGTGTGCTGTTACACAGGGACAGGGAGGAAGCAGATCTTATAAGTTACATTGCAATCAAAATGTTCTTCAGAGGAAAGTAGAAAGCTCAATATAAGAACACAGGAAAGAATAAATCTCATGAAGGAAACAAGTCACTGAATAAGATTTAGAACAAGTGCATGTAGTAAATTAACTTCACTACTATAAAGGATGAAAAAATGCAAGTAATATGTGACTCAATCAGAAGAAAACAATTCATATGAATTTAAAAATATCTCTTAATATTAACTTTAAATATTAACTGTCATAAATCTCCCATTAAAGAACTCAACTAGATCATGGAATTAATGAGGAATATACCTTTTTTTGGTTGCTTGTAAGAGATAGTTCTCACTGGCAAAGATGCATACAGGTAAAGCATTAAAGAATAGGATACTATATTCCTAATAAACAAAAAGTAGGAAACAGGAGGAAGTGTCCAATAATAAAGACAACAAAGCAAAATTAGTCAAGATTTAATATGTCCACACCATAGTAATAATGGGTGCAGCCCCTTCATAAGATGCAATGGAAAATGTGTACACACTGCATTATAGTGTTCAAGACGTAATGAAAGAAATGGTGTCGTGCATATCAGAACAGATACAGTCAGAATATGTGACATTCATATTTCTTTCTCATCAGCAGTTTGATTATTCAGACAAAATAGCAAAGATACTTTGTATTTAAGCTGCTTCATAAATCTAATGGACTTAAATGAAATCTACACAATATTGCACTGATTACCAATCAGAATACTATTCTCTCAGTAGCCTGATGAAGTATCTCCCAAAACAGACCACATTGTGAAACATTAGCCATTTAACAAATATAAAAGAAATGAAGTATTTCTTTGTATCATATCAAATTCTAATGGCATATAACTAGAAGAGCATAGCAAAAGAAATTGCAGATATTCTACTTAAACAAGAGGTTTATCAATGAGCTCTTGAATTAGCTGTTAAGTCATGGAAGAAACCAAGAAGGAAAACTGTTAAATGCCTTATAATAAAAGCAAATGAAAATGACAACAAACATAGCGAATATTTGGGATACAGAAAAGTTATTTCTGAGAGAGAATATATAGCTACAATGAAAAATCAGAGAAATCACATAAAAATCTTAATAATATACTGTGTAATCTAGAAACATACCAAAAAACCATAACTAAAATAGAAAGAAAGGAGCAATAATTTGGAGCATTATTGAGAAAAATACCCAACAGTGTCATTTGGCATCTACATTCAGGCACATACATATGGATACTTACTTTATGAATAGAACAAATAAAGTAGAAGATATAAATGTCTTGAAGTCAGAGGATAAATAAAAATAAAATAGTTTTAAAAGTGCGATAAGAACATATGAAATCTATTTCATGAAATCACAAATTATTGAAACACTTGTATAATATATGGAATATAATTTAAAAGCATAGAAAAGATACTCAATAAAATCATAATGAAATTTTCCTAAATATAGGGAAATACATGGTCATACAGAAACAGAAGATATTTAAAATAACAAACTGAACACAATTTCCCCGCATCATACTATAGTTAAAACACCAATTTTGCAGAACCAAGAAATCACACTGAAAGCTGCAATGGAGAAATACATAGTCACTCACTTATAATCCAAACTCATCATAATAACAGCAGATTTCATATAAATTGACTTAAGGATAGAAATCACATGATCATCAAAATTGATATAGAAAAGGCATTTGACAAAGTTTAAAATACCTTCATGTTGAACATCATGGAAAAATTAAGAATTGATGGAACAGACTTCAAAATAATAAATATGACAAACCAACAGACAATATTAACCTGCATGGGAAAATACTGAAAATATGACCTCTGAAAGCCAAAATGAGACATTAGTGCCCTCTTTCCACTTACATTCATGTAGTTCTTGAAGTCTTAGTGCAATAAGACAACCAAGGACATAAAGGGATAAAAATAAAAATCAGAAAGGAAAAAAATGAAACCATCCCTAATTGAAGATGACATGATACTATATTTAAAGAACCCTTCATACTCTACAAGAAAACTGACATTTAATAATCTCTTTCAGCAATGTTGCAGGCTACACCCTTAGCACACAAAATCATTAGTTTTCATATATTCCAACAATCAACTGGTTAAGAATTCAGGGAAAATATTCCATTCACAATAGCACCAAAAATTGAGGACCTAGGAATAAACTTTACTTTATTGAAAAAAAAACTCTACTAAGAAAACTTTAAGACCCTCATAAAACAATTAAAAGAAGATATTGGATATTGGAGAGACCGTCCATGTTCCTGGACTGCAGCAATCAACACTGTAAAAATGGATATGCCACCCAAAATAATCTACAGATTTATTGCAATTCCAACTAAGTTGCCAAAGACATTCTTAAAACTAGGAACAACAATCCACTAAGCAGTAAGAAAAACAAAAGACCATGCATAGCCAAATTGAACTCCAGCAGAGTATGTTAGAGGCATCAGAATTCTTGACCTAAAACTATAGTGCAAAGGAAAACTTAGGCAATACACTAGAAATTTTAGATATATGTAAGCACTTTATTAACAGGATTCTAATAACAGAAAATAATTCTAAGAATCAATAACGGTGACTACATGAAATAAGAAAAATATTCACAGCAAAGGATACTATAAGGAGAGCAATTGGAAGTTAACCCAGTCATAGAAAGGCAAAAAATAATAATAAAATAAAGTAAATTAAAATGAAAAAAGGTACATGTTATTTCTCATATGTGGATCCTCACTTTCAATATCTTTATATCAGTAAATAAGGGATGTAAGAATGAGTACAGACTATGAATAGGAGACCATGGGAGAGGAACAATTGATGATGAGAATAAGTAAACATGTAAAATAAAAGCACAGAGACAGATATGATGATGGGAGAACCAAAGAGGCAAAAAGTGGGTAGGAGAAAGAGACAAGGAAAGGAAATGAAAGACAAAATTTCTTCAAAATACAACATAATGAAACCTAATTTATCTCATATTTCATTAGACATTTCCCTCATTCTACTTCTACAGTTTCCCAGAAACCACTGGGTTAGGAATTTTGAAGTAGGCATTGACATCCAGAAATGATACAAAGAAAAAAGAATCCAGCCAGCAATATCTTGGAATTTATGTTTGTGTGACCCCATTGCATCTACTGAGGAGACAACAAAAGGACATTTTGATTTCAAATCAATTATTTAATATGTATGTGTAGTTCAAGGTGCACTTGCTTTCTCTTCAAGGGTGAATAAATGTTTTGCTTTGAAATATAATTATTAAGATTGATTTCAGGGAAGGCATATGAGTATGAATAATTCCCTATTTGTTCCACTCAGTGACATAAACTGTGTGATTGAGTTTTCTCCATACAGTCCAAAACAGTTTATTGAACAGAGGTGGAATAAATAAGGAAATCTCAGCCACTATGGGAAAAGTACTCTTGGGAAAACTTGATGGACATTAGCAGAAATTTCCCAAACAAACCTGTAGGAAGGGAAGGTTTTCAGTCATTTTTGTACTAAAAGATCATCAGTTAGATCATCTTAGTTATATGAAGGCATTATTGGACGACAAAATATTTTAGGTAATATTAGCTAATAATTTTAATCTTTAATCATTATTGTTAATATATATTAATTACCTTACTTAACAAATCATTGTATTTATTTTTTCTGATCAATCCCATTACACGGCCATTTTTGCAATCTGTTTTGCAAATCAATTTATTAAGATTTTGAGGAATGGTTTCAGCATTTTTAGGTGGTACCTATCAACAATTA
Source organism: Zapus hudsonius (assembly GCA_004024765.1). Lineage (NCBI taxonomy): Eukaryota > Metazoa > Chordata > Mammalia > Rodentia > Dipodidae > Zapus > Zapus hudsonius. Next base: position 21,040 of record PVHP010003017.1, on the reverse strand, counting down.
TGGAAGTCTAAAAAGTTACTCTTCATTCAAACCAATATATTTGTGTGCCACAGGTTCATTAATTAAAATTTCTAGGAAGAGACAAATGATTTTAGTATTTATTATACAATAAGCAGCATGGGTTTTATGTTTCTATGAGTTTCTTTGTCCCTGAGTCCCACAGGGACGTTTGGTACTCAGCTTGACGCAGCATACATAGGGGCCTGAGTCACAACAGGAAAGAAATTGAACCTTGGGAACCTTATGGTTTGTGGTGGATAATAAGACATGCTGCTTAGCCTTGGCTCTGGAGAGAAAGTTTAGTTTTATTTTATTGAGTATAATTTACTTTATTTTCATCTCCTCTACCAGAGGGAAATGAGCTCTCAAAAACATGACTTTTCATTACATAGCAATCAGTGCAGAGATACCCTGAAATATAAGGGGAGTTAGGTCTCTGCTTTCAAAATTTGAATCATGTTCAACCTCCCTCCACAAATTCTGCATTTAATTTCCATACCATTCCTTTTCATATGAATTTCCTTATGAGGATGCCCCTTCCTCACCTCTATGATTAATGACCAGTTGTCAGTAGGGCCACTAGATTTTAAACTCAGATATTCTGAATAAGGTATCTCTAATGGGATATCTGAGGATATTGAATAAGGACTTAAGGATATCTGTCTAATTAGCATTAACCTAACAATGGAGAGGGAAGTCAGATTCCTGGTAAGAGACTTTGGAGAAACTAATTAAGCAGGTGAACATGATTATGTGAGCTGTATGCAGATAGGACTGTTTTTATGCTATTATCTTGATTTCCAAATAGTTTCATCAGTATCTGCATGAATGTCAAAACTATGGGTTACCAATAAAGGGAAATTAGCTTAACAACTATAAATGCCAGTATATTCCATCTTTATAATTGTAATTGTTCATTAATTAATATATGCATGATAATCATCTTTCTAAATATAGCAAGGAATATAAAGAAGATATTTTTTAAAAGATTGTTATATATTTGTATATTTGCATATGTTTTATTATTCTTTTGTCAAACACAGTAAGTTTAAAATGAATAGGAAGTTGAATAACAGCTGTTGTCATGAGCATTATTACAGAGGAATGAGGACAAGAATGCAGGTGGAATTTACATTTATACTTCTGGTTTTGTATGGTTCTTATTGTCAGTGTTTCTTTAGAGCATTTAAAGTAATTTGACCATTTTATTACTGCTACTTTGTCACTAAGAAGAAGCTCATTACTTTTAGGTTTAGCTTTATTTTTATTTTCTTGTTTTTCAGAAACATAGTTGAATCTCTGCTACTTACTCTCCTGAACACCACTTATGTTATTGTATAACACACTTCTTGTAGTAGTTACAAGATACTGGATGGTTCCCTGAGCATTTGAAATGACAACCATATAGATAAAAACATAGACATGGGAGGCATAGAATCAGAGATAGACATAGACATGCAGGCATACCTTCAGCTGTTTGACTTTTACTAGCTGCCCAAAGGATCCTGCTTTGCAAGCTCAAGAAACACTGTAAATGAGCAGCCTTAGGGACTCTTGATGAAAGACTAGAGGAAGTTAAGGCGAATAAGAAGTCTGTACACTGGTTATAAATGTACATTTATTCTGCATCTGAGATTCAGAGTGAGAAGCATTCATTCCGTATCACCCTTCCCAGATTGGCTAGTTTGTTTAACTTAATGATGATTTGCTGCTTAAACCCAGCAGGATTGCCTTCCTGTGAATTGGCCAAATCATGGTGGGCATAAAAGACTCAGCTCACATTTGAGGACAAGATGGAATGATTATTGTAACTGAGTCCTTTAGGAACAACAACTTGAGAGAAGTATAACTGGAAATGAACAGGCCCAGAAATAATAGAGAGAAATCAGAAACTGATGTTTTAAGAATAAAAATATAGAAATTTAATATGAAAATATGAAAAGTAGTATATCCCTATATACAAATTAGTATTTATAGTCTATGTAATAATTGTTTGTGTAATTTTTTTTGGTTTTATTTATTTTTTTAAATATTTTTTTCTTTTTATTGTCCATAATGAGTTACAACATTTATTTAGTGGGAAAACAATGAGTTGTTATCCCCAATTCCCCACTGCCCTCCCCTCCCCCCTCAACTGGATAACCTCCTCCATGGGCCTTCTGGATCAGTCCTTGTGACAGGGGACCATGGATAGACTAGTAATCAGCCAGTTTCTCCTGTCTGTACCTCTGGATAGTCTCCCCCACCTGTTTGTGTAATTTTAAGATTTTTCAAGTCCCTAATCATACGTAAGATATTGGATCCATACCATTCCCATGAATAGAAGGGCACAGTTGTGTACACTAGAGAAAATGCATCTTCCAGGAGTGACAAATTTATAACAGTTGAAGAAAAAACTAGGCAGAACTTTAAGAGGGTGATATGGAAGGGGGCTCTATCTTCTATTCAAGGAGGTATGGACTCTGGCTGCCTTCGGAAGCTTGGCAGCTTTGGAGAAAAACCTAACAATTTTTCTAAAGCTGACAGATCACTCAGGTTCTGGGTGCAAAGATGACTTTTCTCCTCACAGGACAACCATTTAAATAGATGCAAGCAATTTTCATCTTTTGTCTTTGACTTTTTGTAATGCTTTTCATAAAAAAAAATAGAAAAGTTCTCTGAACACAGCAGTTTGTTCCTTAATTCTTGGGGGCTCAAATAAGAAGGGAAATGCTATGATATTTTTCTCAGCTTTTGGGGTATTCTTGCATTATCTGAAGTTGGATATAGATTTGCTTGGAATTGTACATATGTTTGAAATCAGTGCACATATATCATACTTACATTTTACATATTTAATATTTTCCTACCTTATGCAAATGCATATATTTGTACACATACAAATATGCATAAATTTAAAAATGGGTTTAATGAATATATTAGAGGCAGTTGAGAATAGTATCTAAAATAAAGTATCTATTGCCACATAGGAAGGTTAAAAGAGATATTCCTTAGTTTAAAATGCACATGGAAAGAACAAGTAAGTTTCTGAAATGATGTGAATGGAGTCATATGAATTGATCCATTCTGCTTGACCACCAGGTTTTCTGTAGCAAGAATCCAGCATGACACGATTGACTTTGGTACCAAACTGATAACAGCAGTCCTTCTGAAAACAGTATATAATGTTCCATTACTCTAAAGGGGTGTTTCTTTAGATCACATGCCAGAGACATGGCTCCCTGATAGTCATTTGCTTACAGAAACACAATGAGGAAAAATAACTTATATACCTCACAGAAGATGCACTCCAATTCCCCAAACTACTGAGAATAATGGACCTATTTAAGACAACTGGAAATTTTTCTCAATAACCTTTATAACTGACACTTCAGTGGATATCCAAACACTTAAAAGTGTTAGCTTGATAGTGAACACGTTTCTTGATTTAGAAGTCAACTTTGGGTAATATGCTGTCCCCTGGCCAAATCGCCTTAGTCTAGTGAATAAGCTAGACGCATCTTCCTAGAAGTCGCATTATGAGAGGCTTTTTTTGCAGTGTTTGAGTTCTATTCTATTTTCCTGTACAACCTAGCCAAGTTCTCTACCACTGAGCTACATCTTTTTGTGTGTGTCAGGAATACATTGATATGGTAAAATGGGGTTTGGAGGTCCTTTCCAATTTAGCTATAAGCTAGATTTCATAATTACCAATCACAAGAGGGTGCACTCTCTGAGAAAAACAGCAATAGACTTCACTATGAAAACCATAGAAGCAGAATTTTATGCCACAATGCTCATTATGCTTACCCATCTGTGTGAAACGTGTAAGACCTAACACGTGAAAACTGTGGGCCATAATTATTACAGATGTGCACAGAGAGACAGGGGAATTTTGGGTTCCCTCATGAGACAGGCATCCATGGATCAAGAAAGTTGCCCTGGACATAAGGGATCTTAAAGTTATGTTCCACCAAGCTTCTCAGATCCTAAAGAACATCGTAAAATTAGGTATAGACCTCAGCTTCTTTGTGACACTTGGGTATTTTTCTTTCTAATTCAAGACCTCAGAAATCACAGTTACTACCTATTTATTATTATTTTGATAAGTATCTTACATAATCATAGTTATTTTGGTGATTACTAACTCTATTGTTAACAATCAGTGGTGTTTACCAATCAATCATCTTATTTCTTCCTCAAAAGAGCTCTTAAGTACTGATATTTTTCCTCTTTTATAAATAAAGAATTTGAATAAATAATTGGTTAATGAATTGACTAAGGTTATATAACAAGGAATCGAGGAAAATAAAGTCTAAGTAGTGAAGAAACAGAAATGCAATTTTAAAATAATAGACGATTATGATGAGTACGGTTATAAAATTTAGTGTTTTCTATGTTTCTAGAATATGATGCTGAAGAAAAATTCTAAGATTTTCAAAAACAATGGCTGTCTATTTTGTTTTCTACTTTCTTCTATAGAAAAAACAATTTTTTTTCAAATGAGTGAATAATCTTTGTTTTGTTAGTTGGGGTCATGATCAGTCTCCAGCATGAAGAGATGAAGAGGCAGTATATCTATATATATATATATATAGATATATATAGATATATATATATATATAGATATATATATAGATAGATAGATAGATAGATATAGATATAGATAGATATAGATATAGATATAGATATAGATATAGATATAGATATAGATATAGATATAGATATAGATATAGATATAGATATAGATATAGATATAGATATAGATATAGATATAGATATGTGTGTGTGTATATATAATCTGAGCAACTACAGATTTCTTAAAATTACAAAACGTGTGGTCATAGAATCTAGTATATTGACATCCAAAGCTCTAACCGGGAGAGCTTTCATATTAAGGAATCTTTGGCACAGGGTTGAGAGCTATCATTGCGCTTCCCATGTGAACATAAGTGGTTGGCAGACAGGATGCTGAAGGGGGTCAGCTCTGCATTCAGCTCTGAATACAGAAGGTCAGGTAGACATCTGCGTTTTCTAAAGGCATACTATGTTCTGAATAAGACTGACAATGTCAACAACAGCCCCACAGTTAAAAATCTGGCAAAATCTACATAATCTCTGTCCTGAATACTGGAACATTTTTATTTTAAAATTGAAATGATGATTTCAAAATTGTCTAAAAACCTCAATTACATGTGCCTATTTTTTCTCCCTCAAGCTTGTCATAGACAGAAAGCACAAATGCTACCAAAATAAAATGATCACAACCCAAGACTGGGTCATGTTGACACATTATAATTTTCTTTTTATCTCTTAACATGAACCTTTGAAATGATGCCCACCCAGGTTTTCCAAATCACAGAAACCATGTACAATATTAACAGCATGAGACTGATATGCAGATAGTTAAAAAACACAGACCTTTCAGCTGCTTAACCAAAGGCATAGATACTGTGCCAAAAGAGTAGCTCATGTCTTGTGTTTTAAGAAAGATTTGCTACATTATTTTCCAATATTCCAGAAAACAAAAGTAAAAATGGACCCCAAAGCATTGCCTTTAATATTATCAGAAAAATACAGTCGCCATATTCTAATAATATTAACTCCAACTTTCTCAGATAGTAGTGTGTTAGACAACATATAATTTATTTATCATCTAATTTTATTAATGAAGAAACTAGCCTTTACAGAAGTTAAATATCAATTCAAAGGTACCCAAGTGGGATATGTCTGAGCCACACTGATAACCTTTAGGTTCTGACTTCCATATTTGGGCATAGTAGTATCATGTGACCTTGTAGAAATTCATATTCATTTCAGGAAAACTACAAATTAAAGACTCTTGAAATAATATCAGACATGAGAAAAGAAAGAAATTACTTGTGAAGAAGAGGGCCAAGAGTGGGCAGGAACAAAAGAAGATAATGGGACTAAATAAGTTTAAAGTACAGCATATATATATATATATATATATATATATATATATATATATATATATATATATATATAAAATGTGATATAATAAAAACCGATAATGTCTCAAAAATAATTGTGGGAGAATATAGGAACCTCCCTCCAGTTATAGAAGTACATCTTAACATGAGACAGCATGAGTATAACTTCTGAAAGATATGCTTTCCACACACTTTTCTGAATTTGATTTCATAGAGATGGTATAAGTTGCTCCAAAATCTAAATAAATTACTGTGATGTTAAATAAATAGAAAAGGTGTTAGAAAAATCTTGCTTCTAAATTGCTACTAAATATATTTCATATGTGACACAACCATAGCTTTTGCCCCTGCTTCATAGAGTTATGAGGAATGAATAAGCTTGGAAGTGATGTATTTTATAAACATACCTCTTGAATAAGAAGCTCGAAGGATTAAGTTGTCCATTGATAATAAAGAAAATTTCTCAAGCTTGAGGTTATTTTAATTATTACTTACTAAACTATTATTATTAATCTGTGTTATGTAATTTTCAGTATTTTTATGTTTATTTTGTATAATTACCATTTCAACACTCTAAAGCACTAACATACTTAAATGACTCTAAAACTTTATTTATGTTAAACACACAAATACAAGAATATTCCAAATATAAGATTTAGAGCACAATCTTTGATTTCCAAAAATTTTAAGATGTACAGCCCATGATAAAACAGTATATTACTTTGGGACACTTTACATCCAGGCATTACAAATATCTCTAAACACTCTTCTTTCCTGCTATGAAATTATATACCTATGAAACAGTTTTCTTAATGTTACATAAGTAAATGAAAATATGCATAGCCTATAATGGACTTAATGCATTTAAAATCTCTATTCATCAATACTGTTGTTAATGTAACAAATATTATCTCATAAAATACTATTTATATCCTTCTGGAAAAAGTGGGAACTGCATAATATTTCAGTAAGTGTTCATGCTCTTTTAATTAAATGAAATTTAGTAAATTTATTTTTCCAAAGTAATGAAATTTACTAAAATTATATTTTATCACTTAGCTTGTTTGAAAAATATAATTTTCAGCATAAATGACCTGAAGTAGTATAATAGTCCCCTGATGGAGTCCCTTCTGTGAATTAGTATTTAAAAACCAACTTGTTTGAAATGATCCTGAAGATGCCATAATGTTAGGCATTCCTTTACTGTCAACATGGGAGGACCTGGGGAAAGTATGAAAAACCACTCCCAAAAGAAGTGCTTATGTGGAATGAATGGATTTTGGTCACATAGTGAAGATCTCCAGACAACTGACTTATCAAAAGAGATTTTGCTAGCAGTCCTCAGCTAACCTGCTTGAGCCCACTGGAAGGAAAGGAAGGCCAGGTAAAGAAGGGGATTGAAGGAGTGGACACTTTCCCCTTAGCTTTGAGGAGAAGAAAACTGCCGAATTTTCCAGAGGGCATCAAGACAGGAAACTGGGTAGCCAGCAGAATCTGAGAAACTTTGTCCTACAGCTTCATGGCAGTGAATTCTGGCCCAAGTTATTACCTTTAGAGGAGATCACAGCCCCAGATGAAAACCCAATTTCAGCTCAGCATGCTCCTGAGCAGAGCCAGGGAATAGAAGTTCATCCTCCCAACTATGGCCTACCTGTCATGTTGAGTTTAACTTTCTTTGGACATTTGTTACACAGTAATAGAAAAAGGAACCACAGGGGCTGGAGAGATGGCTAAGTGGTTAAGGCACTTGCTTCCAGTGCCTAAGACCCCTGGTTCAATTCTCTAGTACCCACATAAGCCGGACCCACATGGTGGTGGCCCTGGTGTGCTCTCTCTCTCTCTCTCTCTCTCTCTCTCTCTCTCTCTCTCTCTCTCTCTCTCTCTCTGCTTGAAAATGAATAATTTTTTTTAAAAAGAAAAGAAAAAGGAACTACAGCAGAATAAACTGCTTTTGCTGTTAAGACCTCAATTGTGAGCCCTTTGCATTGTCCTTGTCATATGAAGGAAGAACTGAGAGGTGCATTCATGTTTCCAAGAGTAGACCTTAGGAAATAGCCACTCTTTACTTTCCAGGGCTACTCATTCTATCCCACTTAAACAGTAAAATTGAGAAACTATACCTTTGCTAACTACCTGTCAGGTCCAAAAGCAGCAGAGAAATTAATATGATAAGTATATGATTAAATAACAGACAAGAAAATTGGTCAAAATATATCATATAGGTGGACACATCCTTCAAATCCTATTCCACATTCCCAGAAATTGAAAATATAGACATATTTTCAATTTTTTATTTCATTGTCAAATTTTTCAAACTATGCAACATATCATGAAATACATAAATATCAAAAAATCTCATTTAAAACAGATCTTCCATTTCACATATTCCCCATGATGAGAGGATCAGCTAAGTGTATGATGAATAGGAGTTATTTCATGTGCTGAGAAAGTTGATCCTTCAAATTGTTCTTTCATGATAATGTCTCTGATGTGATTATTTCATGTGTGCTTATTTTGATGTTCAAGCCAGCTTTTAAGGTGTTTTTTAATTGAGCCACAGTATTTAATTCTTAAAATATTTATTTGGTAAACTGGGCGTGGTGGTGCATGCCTTTAATCCCAGCACTCTGGAGGCAGAGGTAGGAGGATTGCCCTGAGTTCAAGGCCACTCTGAGACTTCCAGGTCAGCCTGGACTAGAGTGAGACCCTACCTTGAAAAACCAAAAAAAAAAAAAAAGATTTATTTGGTAAAGTCAATTTTAGGAAAACAATATTATTTCTCTATTGATTTTAAAAAATGCAATTCCAAAGGGAAATAGCCACAAAACAATTGTGCTTTCTGCTAAGTACCATTTCAGTTCTTTCTAAAAAAATCTAAATTTCAGCCTAAATCACACACATGAGCAGAGAGTCAAGTGCCGTGTACTCTCCCTCATATGTGGTTCCTAACCATGTTAAATGGGAATATTAAGAAAATCTGTCAGTGAACAGAGAGACTGTAAAAGGGAATGGAAAGAATTGGGGGGGATAGGAGGGGGAGCTCATACAGTAATCTAAACTAATAAAACCCTAGCTTTTATACAGTAAGATCCTGAGGAAGCTGAGCACACCACCTGGTAGGAGGGGCCATGAATAGAATGGGAGAAAGCCTACACTCAAGAATAATTGCTCAGGCCTGCATCTCCCTGTCCCAGTTATTGGTTCCTTCCCGCATTGAGCTATTGATCAAAGAGACCCATGGGGTCCCCAAAACGTGACCAATTTCTGTCAAAGCTCTTGAATACCTGCCCCAGGCCTAAGATAATACCATATTGCTGAAGAGATCACAGCGTGTCATCAAACAACACCAAGAGATCCTGCTAGATCTAGAATCATATGAAGCTCCCAGATGGTAGCATGTGTACCACTGGAAGATGTTAGGGGAAATTAGTCAATGATATTTGGAGAAGGCAGAGACCACTGATATACAATATAGACAGTTGTTGCAAGAATGCTGAACACATGGCTGTATGGAAGAGACCAGCAAGTCAAGAAATGCTCACCTGTGCAATAGTGGCACTGAACAAAGGAAGGTAATCAAGGGCTTACTGACTGGCTAAGAGATCAGCTCAGTGACAGGGAACCACTAACTGGAACAGAGATCCATGACGAAATCCTATGGGGACCCAGATCTTGGGCTCCTAGGGGAAATTCCTACTACCAGAGAGCTACAGAGAGTCTACACTCATAGGAACTAGCCAAAATAGCAATGTTGTCTCATTTAACCTACATTGATCTCACTCTCCGGTGGAGATTCTGTTTGTATTTTTCAGTGAGAGATCCAGGGACAACTCATTTACCCCAATAAGACATTGGATGATGGCTGACACCCTGGCAGGAGACAAACCACCCCTGGCCTATCACACAGGGGTCAAATGAAACCTAGGAGAAAGTGAGGAGACAAACAGGAGACCAATCACCACAGCAAGTCTGATATCCCATGAAAGGTCAATAGAGACAGACACCAAAGATACCCAACACAACCCAGGGCAAAGATCCAAAGATCCTAAAATCTCAACAACAAAGCTGACTCAAAACTCACCCACTATGGCTCAGCGAACTGACGGAAGAGGGGGCAGAAGGAATGTAAGAGCCATAGTGGGGGAGGATATCCAGAGACATTGCACTCCTCAGCAACAATGTGCAAAGGGGAAAGTAAAAAAGAGACAGAAAGAAAAACTGGCTACTTCTGGTGGAGTTCATAACCCCTAACCTATGGACAGATCCAGTACCAAGGAAGCACCAAGGAAGGACCCCGGTGGGTAGGGAATAGAGAGGAGGGAAATGGAGAAACCTACACAAGATTTGCTCATACAATGTATATACTTATTCATAATAATGATAGTAATTTTTTAAAAAATGTTAGGCTGGGGAGATTGCTCAGTAGTTAAAGGTGCCTGATATTAAAGCCTGTCAGACCAGGTTCAATTTTTTATTACTAATGTAAAATTAGATGCACAAAGTGCCACAAAAATCGAATTGGTTTACAGTGACAAGAGGACTCTCTCTCTCTTTCTCTCTCTCTGTGTCTGTCTCTCTCTGTATCTGTCTCTCTCTCCCCCTCTCTGTCTTTACAAATAAATATAAAAGCCATTTTTAAAAAACATAAATACATATTGTTAAAATCATTCATTAAGTCTAATGTGGAAATGGCTGCTTTAACAAATTTTCTGATAATAAAATTTAATTTAAATAGAAAGTGAAATTTAGTCATATATTAGTATATGTTTTTTTATGGTTTTTGTAGATAAAGGTATTTTCCTGTCAATAGCAAAGGTCTACTTTAAGTCATTTGATATTTCCTTCATGTTAATAATCAGAAAATAAATTTCTCTGTAATGCTTTCCTCCATCCCACACCACAAGTGCTCCTCTAAGATAAAAATATATTTGTCATATTTTCCTGCCAAGATATTACTTAGTCAGAAAAAAAATCATTAATAAGATGATTTTTCTCACCAAAGAAGGTAGATGTAGGAGAAGAAATGAAGAAAGGAGACAGAGATAGAAGTACATAAGTCAGAAATGTGGAGAAATTTGAAGAAAAAGATGAAAAGATTGACAAAAATTAGAAGTGGAGGGAGGGAAGAAAAAACAAGGAAGGAATAAAGAAGGAAGGAAGCAAGGAAGCAAAGAAAGAAGGAAAGAAGACAGAAGGAAGGTAAAACTGTCATAAATCTAGTGGTGCATCCATTTGTCAACATGATATAATAATATATATTCTTTAGTAAATACCTACTAATAGATGAGCTCTTTAATAGAAGAATCATCTACGTTTTACAAATATATGTGATGGGGGAATTCAAACTACATTCAGGAAGGTCTAATATGCAAATACTTGTTTATGCTAATAATTCAAATATAAGTGACTTTCTTATCTTTTGTGTGAGTGAAGAAATACCATCTCCTTGAATTTATTTATTTATTATTTATTATATTTTAGCACATTTAATTCTTTTTAAACATGAATTGATCCACACATGTTCACACACAAAACCTTTGAACCATGCTTGGCCATAGTAAATCCCTGGTACATAGTGATAGCATTGTTGATGTTTTTAATCTACTGTTATACCAGATTATGATTAAGATGATGATAACTTGAAAAATTTATTCAAGAAGCTTAGCAGTTCCTTGTGTGAATAAAGGGGTGTCTGCTCCACCACTCACTTTTATTCTAACAGTGATGTTGACAGCTTCCGTGGCAACTGCTTCATATTAACATGGGTTTTGTTCCTTATATGATTTCTCCAACTGAAACACATATCTGGGTCTTGACATATCAATTTAAACTGCTTGGAATCCTACTTATTCAGAGGATATCACCATTTTCTTAGAGCTTGGGAAATTAATGACTTGTAGTAAGTCTACAATTTTTACAAAATACAATTTATGTTACAAAGTTCTCAATGTGGAAACATTTGTTTTTGTCTGCATAAATATTGCATAAACAGCACTTGCAGAGAGGACTATTTACTTGCTGAAGATTTAAATATTGAAAATGCAGAAAGTCTAAGGTTTTTCTTTTTAAAAACATTGTTAAATATCACAATTGCTATCCACAAAGCTATTTTCTCTAATGACTATTGATTGGAGCTAATATTACATGATTTTTTGCATTTTTGCTAGATCTCTAAGATTTTATATTGAATTATGATGCCTTTGTTTGGTTATGCATTATCATCCAAGTCAGTCTGCTCTATCTAACAGCAAGGAATTAGCAGAGCTTTCCAAGAGGTCATAACTTCTCTAGGATGATGCTACTGTCTGATCCACTGCTTAGGTCAGAAAGCCTACTTGGATGAAAATAATAAAAAAAATCTATAGCAGCAAAAAAACTAAGGTGTCCACATAGTTACATATTGATTCCATTATTTATTTATTTATTTTGTGCATTTGTTGAAAACAAATATTTTGGAATAAACACTAATGACATGCCACTAAACCATAACTTGGCATGTTTCTACCATTTAGCATTATATATATATATACATATATATATGTACATATATATATGTGTGTGTGTAATATATATATATATATATATATATATATACATATATATAAAACATACATATAGTCATGAACAGATTCATAGACATATGACATAAGTTATTAGAAAAATTTTAATATTCAGTCAGTCAACTTCTTGTTGCTCCAGGCAAATATCTGAATGTCTGACAAAAAGCTATTTAAGGGAAGAAGGGCTTATTTTAGCCCAGTTTCAGCTTACCCTCCATCAGGGAAGAAAAGGCAGATAAGCTGGAGCTTTAGGAAGCTGGATGCTTTCAGTCCACTGCAAGGAATCAGTGATGAATGTGCAGCTCTCTCTTTCTTATACAGTCTGGGATGCCATCCTATGCAATGATGCCTCCCACACTCACAGTTGAGATGTATCTTCCCACCTTTATTAACCTCATCAAATTAATTCCTCACAGAAGAAACACAGAGGTCAACCTAAGGTATGTCATCCTTCACAGATGATTCTAGATTCTGTCAAATTGATGGTCAAAATTTATTCAGTAAGTAATCCTGATTTCACTAAATTACATTTGTTTCTTCAAACAAATCCGCAGGGAGTGGTACTTGTGCCTTTAATCCCAGCACCCAGGAGGCCAAGGTGGGAAAATTGCTATGAGTTTGAGGCCAGCCTGAGACTACATAGCAAATTCCAGGTGAGCTTGGGCTAGAGGGAGACCCTACCACACCCCCACACAAAAAAATGAATAATAATAATAATAATAATATTTTAAAAAATAAAAATAATTCCAGTATGATACTTAACAGAACCTAACAATGCATAATTTTCTAATCAGTATGTGCTGGAAGAAATGTACCTTGTCTTGGGTGATTCTCATGGCTTGATCCAGATGTCCCCCACAAACAAATGGATGTGTTCTAATTGATAGAGCCTTAGCTGATGGCAGTGGAGCTGTGTTGTTGGGGGCGGGTTTATGGGGTTATAAACCAGCTTCCCCTTGCCAGTGTTTGGCACACCTTCCTACCGCTGTTTGCAGTGCTGTGGTGGTGGTGATGTCCAGCCCTCTGCTCATGCCATCATTTTCCCTGCCAGGATGGAGTCTCCCCTTGAGTCTGTAAGCCTAATAAACTCATTCCTCCACAAGCCGCTTTTGCTTGGCTTCTTTCTGTGCAGCAACTAGAAAGCTGACCACAACAGTGATTTTTTTTAATCACAGAAACTTATTCCTGTGTTCTGGTATTCATGATGCCAATAGAAGTGGGATCTATTGAAGTGTTCTTCCTCACTGCAGATTTGTGCCTTCTCTCTTTTTTTTTATATAGCAGATGAGGTGTGTGAGAGCCTCCTTGGGTTGCTTTTGTAATAAAAAAAAAATCTTGCTCATGAAGGTTCCATTCTCATGACCTAGTTAGTTCACAAAAATTGTCATGTTGGGAATTAGGCTTTTATCATATAAATCTTAGTAGAGCCAAAAACATTCGGTTACTATAAGAATTTAAATATAAACACAGTGCTTATTAAACAAAACAAAACAAACTCAGTATGTAACAAATATCCTGTGCTGTTTTAAGGTGTTTGGTTAATTTTTATTCAAATATATGACCAAAAGATGAGGGGAAAACTGCCATGTCTCTCAGTTCCCAAGTAGGGTGCAGATACTACACAGAGGATACACAGAGAATCGCCAGGGTCAATCGGAAGGTGAGGAGAACCAAGAGCAAGAATTTTAATTGTGGTTTCCATGGAAAAAATGGGCAAGGCTGAGTAACAGTAGGCTTGCTAGTTTGGATAATTTGTGCATATTCTGGGGAAAGAAGCTGACCATGATTGTTTGGAATCTACCTATAGGATGCTTAGAAGAGGAAATATTTTGAAAGGTGCATTTTGGGAGCTATAATATATAGACTGCTTGTTTGTGAATATATTGCTTGTGGTTTAGTACTTTGCTATTTATAAGAATCGACTAACTTGGAAAGGGTTGCCCCTTGCAGCATCAGCAAGGTTCCAAGGTATTAAACATCAAATATTGAAACTAGACACATGATCATTGCATGCACTTACTGCAGATAAACATGATCTAAGTAGTAAAATCAACAGTCAATCTCTACAGGATGGAATCTTCTTCCCATAAGCATTTTCTGATAAGCCAAAGCTTATAATTTTGTTTCCAAAAGCATTTAACATGGATTTGTAGCATAGGAAAATGCACTTAACAAGAAAGAATCACGAGTGAAAAACAAGAAGGCCTGGAGAGATGGGTCAGCAGTTAAGAGGCCTTGCCACTTCAGCCTGATAGTGTCTTGGGCTGCAGCCTGCCAAGTTGGATGCTACAGAGTCCATAGAAGAAGCTGGGTGTGCCCACGCAGGTCTGTAATTCCAGACTACTCCGGACAGAGACCCTAGGATCACTGTGCCTGATGTACAGCTGCCCCTAATAACTCTTTGACAAGGAAATACATCTGAGTGATAAGGAAAAGATAAATGATAGTCTCACCATGTCTCTGCAGACACATATGGGGCATGAATGTATGCACATTTACACACATCCCACATCACATCCTACACACACACACTCACACACATACACAATCACACACTCGCACACACG
Organism: Zapus hudsonius; assembly: GCA_004024765.1. NCBI lineage: Eukaryota > Metazoa > Chordata > Mammalia > Rodentia > Dipodidae > Zapus > Zapus hudsonius. The sequence continues at coordinate 5,980 of PVHP010003017.1, read as the reverse complement.
TGAACAATCACACACACATGCACACAGGCACACTCACACATGTGCACACTCATGCACACACTCAAACATGCATGCGCACATGTGCATATGTGCATACATATTCACATGCACACTCACACACGCACACCCATGCATACACACACATGTATACTCACGTACACACACACGCACATGTACATACACACAGATGCACACTCTCACATGTGAACACCCATGCACACACACACATTCACACATGCACACACTCACACACACTCACACATACACTCAAACACACATGCACACACTTGCACACATGCACACACACATGCACATACACTCACACACATACACACATGTACTCACACACATGCACATACTGAAACACACATGCACACACACTCATGTACTCGCGTACACATACACTCAAGCAGAAATAGGCACACTCATGTACACACATGTGCACTCAAACATGCACACTCACACACGTGCACACACACTCACACATGCACACACATTCACACACAAATGCACAGTCACCCATGCAAACACTCACACATGCTCACTCACATGTGCACACACATACAAACACACACACACACTCATACACACATATACACAAGCAGAAACAAAATCTTGATAAAGTAAAACAAATGTTACATCCTCAATACACTTGTTATTGTTGAACGAAGGAAACCACTTTGGGTTCATCCCAACATGTTACACGAATTGTGTACTTTATTTTTTATAATGAGAAAAAAAGTAGTTAGTTACAAAATAAACTGTTGTGCTTTGGGTTTGCCTAAAAACATAATGTTGAATTAGTACTTTCATAGAGTATTTTTGATATAATTTGAAATAAAATTATACCAAAAATATTCAAGGAACACAACACTTTAGGAAATATTATCAGTAAAGAAAATCTGAAACATGAATCAAGTTGTCCATACAAACTACAATAAAGGCTGAATCTACAACACACATAATTGGTAATAAAATCTAATCTAACTACAAAATACAAAAGAGAGATTTCCAGAATTCTCTGATTCTGCTTCTTCTAGTTCTGTGTTACAGTATTTGTTTGGAGTGACCTACTTTGAGCTCCATCTCAGGGCAGGAACTTTCTCACAGTCCTCTGATTGCAGTTTCTAAATGATGATTCTTTTTCTCTGTGAAAAGTATGTCAAAATGGGGTGCGAAACTGGCTGCTTTGGTGTGAAATCTTTTTATCACTCTATTTGCCACACTTAGCAATCTATATTTCAAAGCTTTTCCCTCTAGTTTGAGAAGAACTCAACCCCAACCTGGGACAGCAGAGTAGTGACAGAGGGCAGTGATAACCACTTTTTGCAGAAGGCCCTTTCCAACTCTTCTCATCTCATGTTCTCTGAAGCTCCTACATTCCATTTTGCAGTTTCCCTTGGATATTGCATTAGTCTGTTTTGCATTGTCATAACAAATGCTTGAGATAATCGATTTAGGAGGATTAAAGGTATGTTTTAACTCATAGTTTTAGACTCTTCAGTTCATTATCCATCATATTACGTTCAAGCTGTGGCAAGGTAGCACATCATGTCAGAAGAACATTGAAGAACAAAACAATGGAATTGAAGGAGAGCTGGGTATGGTAAGGCAAGACCCCAGCATTGGGCAGGCCGAGAAAATAGGAACACAAGTCAGAAGCAAGCTGTACATAGTGTGGACAGACTGAGATAAACACAGACAGAGAGAAAAAGAAGACTCCATCACTCCTCAATAGAACTAAGTAGGCTACTAAGTCTTCCAAATACGCAAATTTTGAAGAACTTTCCAGAATCAAAGTACAGAAACATTCATATTTTACCATCTTTTTCACTAATTCTAATTCTATGAACTATCTTTGTATTTTTAAAAAATTATTTTGTTTCCATCATCACATTTCCTAAAATGCCCAAAAATTTTTGCTTCAAATTGTTCAGTTTCTGAACTGAACAAAACAGTTTCTGAGCAGTCATCATGTGTGTCTGTCTTGGCAATTACAAATTATATATATACAGATAGAGACAGAGAGAGGAGAGAGTATGTATGTGAGTTGGTCTTCTATCCTTCCTATTTTCTATCTTGTGATTCACATATACTTAGCGAGAACATACTTGCCTGTTTCATATCATGTTCATTATAAATTCTTCCCCACTTCTTAATGTTTTCACAAAAATCTTAAGGAGCATTTGTGCAAGTCCATGGTCACATGCCACCATGAGTGAAGGCTATGATAGGCATGAGGGCTTGTTCCTTTCTGTTCAGAAAAACAACCAGAATTTGTTTGTTTTTAAATCTGCTTGTGTTTCTATTGCTCTTCCTTTTCATCTCAGTATTCTCCCTAAGACTGCTTGATCCCAGATTCCTATATCCTGTGGTTGAATGAGGGTGATAATTTCTAGGTAACTGGTTTTATACAGTTGGTGTCTATTTTGTTGCTTTATAGGTTAATGCATGTGCTTTAATTATGACTTTTGTTTGCTATTTGGAAAAGTGAAATATTTAGATCACATGTGTTATGGAAGGCACTGTATTAGGGGGGGTCTGCACAGAGGGGGTACATTCTTGATTGGCTTAGGTTTTCCATAGAGGATTACATAGAGGCTCTAAGACCAGCACAGCTCTGAAACTTATACTTTATTACAAATACACTTACAATAAGTAATGCTCGATGATTTAACTGAAAAGTGGATTTTTTTTCTTTTCTGCTTTCCAGATTATATCTCATTATATTACCTCCAATTTTCACCTCTACTGCTAGGAAAGATGAGCAATGGAGGAGGCAAATAATTTTTGAAACTCAGCCTTGCATTCACTTTTTCCTCCTTCAGGACAGGCTTTGATGCAGAAAGGTGGTCATTCCCTCTGTAACTAGCAGTGTCACAGAAGGAAATACCCTTAAAATAACTTCTCGGTAATTACTTGATTTCTACACCATGTTAATTTAGGATTAGATGTCATGCTGGTACTCCACTTCTGATGGGAACACTATAATTCTATTTTTTCTCACAAAACATAAAATTCTTTAATTTATATTTATGTATTAATTTCTTCACGTATTAAAATTTGAATAATCTGGGATAATAGCACTAAACAAAAGAGCAAGGCCAGTTTATATTTTACTTTTGCCTTTGAGAAAAGGAGAAAAATATTTTTTAAATAAACCAATTAGTGAACAAATGATAAAGGATTAGCAAATAAACCTATCAGGTGTCTGTGAGTGAAATGCACAGAATTTAAACAAAAAGCTCCAGTAGAATGTGACTGGGGGAAAGGTCCTGTTTGAGGAAGGGATCATCTCCAAGGTAGAGATAATTCATCTGGGATCTGAATAAGGAAATGGAACACTTGTGCAATGGAGGCTGTAAAGCCTGGGGGAGGTAATCAACAGCTTTTAACTTGGCCAAGTAATCCACTCAGTGATGAGGAGCCCTTAACTGGAAACTGGGAACTCAGGGTGAAATGCATTGTGAACCAAAATCTTAGGACCCAAAAGTCTAGGCAATTCAGAAATGTGTATCTCAGGTAATTTATACTGATCTCACTCTCCGATGGAGATTCTATTTGTATTTTTCAGAAGGCAGCTTGAGAGAGCTGAGGCTCTTCCAACCCTACCGACAGGTGGCAGGCCAATAGCTGATATCCTGACAAGAGATGAGCCACCCCAGACCTACCATGGAGGATCCACATTGGAACCTCACAGAAAGTGATGGGATTAACAAGAGACCTATAAACATAGCCAGTCAGTCAACCCAGGATGAGCCAGTGAGACAGATACCAAAGATCTTCAACATAACCTAAAGCAGAAGTACAGAGACCCCCTAAGACCTCAATAATAAAGCAGCCTTAACTCTCACCCACCATGACTCAGGGAAATGAGCGGAAGAGGGGGCGGAAAGATTGTAAAAGACATGGTGGGGGAAAATATCCAGAGACATTGCTACTCTCAGTAACAACATAGAAAGGGAGGTGGAACTTGGTTGACTCCTAGGCTATTCATAACCCCCCCCCACACCCCATGGACTGATCCAGTTTGCCCTCAGAGGAAGATACCCAGCAAATTGGGGACAAGGGGGAGGGGAATCTGGGAATTGGGGAAATCAATACATTATTCACTCATCCAGTCTATCTAATTATGGACAATAAAGAAATTTTAAAAAGAACCCCCCCAAAAAAAGGGGGAGAATCATCTCAACTTCAGTTTCTCTGAAAGATGATGTCGAACATTATGCAGGGCTGTTGCACAGTTCCCAAGCTTGTTTTCTCCTAGGAAATTAAAGAAAATCAGTGTATCTGAATTCACACAATGGAATTTCTATATACACTGAGTATCTAAGGCGTTTTGAGTCAAGAGTGTCTTTCCAAAAGATAGGTCTATGTCCAAAGAACTGAAAATTGTGAAAATAACCTCATGGGAAGAGTCTGCAATATGCAGATTGGAACTTCTTTACTGAGTCCATTTTGAAGTGATTTTTTTTAAATGGCATATTTATAAAAGTAGTTCAGGAGGTTCCCATTTAAAACTTTGAGAACCTATGAAGTGAATATAAGGGCTATTGAGTTTTATCTACATTGAAAAGAAAATAAAACTGTGTACTTCAATAGGTATCAATGAATGAGGACAAATTAGTAGAGGATTAAGATGTTCTAGCCTGAAGAAGTAGCACTTGGGATACAGAGGTCAGAGGATCAATGTGAGTTCAAGGCCACCACACAGAGGATTCCATGTCAGCCTGGGCTAGAGCCTACTTTAACAAACAAAAACAAAACAAACAGAACAAACACAAAAGATGCTCTGGTTTCCATAGAGGCCTTATGTTTCTTCATCTTGTTAATAAATATGATCTACTGATTCATAAGTCCACTAAGAATACATAGTGAATTCAAAATTTCTATTACTTTGGAATGGTTATTAGCATCTAATAAGTAGTGATAAACATTAAACATTACTTTGACATTTTGCAAAGTTTGCTAAACAGGTCTTAAGGGGACAAAAATAAGGCAGGATCAAATATGGTGTGAGAATCACAACATAGAAGTTGGATACAGGTAATAACAGGAGGAATGAATAGACTAGAAAAAGTTTTGAAAATACAATCAGTGCTGCTAGAATCTGGTAAGTCGGGGATAAAGAAGTGTAGGTTTCAAAAACAACTGTCTTCAGTTTGAGTAACTAAAATATTGTGAACCTTATAAGAAAAAAATATATTGTCTTTACAAAAGCAGCATTTCATATAGAAAAAGAAGAGATATTTTCAACATCTCAACTTTCATAATTCTATTAGACATAGAAGTCATGATCATAGGATCATAGTAAGTGGAGAGTTGAGGGTAGAGATTAAGGTTAGTAATACAGATATGAAAATCATAACTTATAGGGGTTGTCTAAATCAATGATCTTTGAGAAATCATGCCTTCTATCATAGAAGGGAAGAGAGAAAGACAAGAGAGATGGGGAAAGAAAAAGGGAGGGGAAAAAGGAGAGAGAGAAAGAAAAAGAGAAAAAGAAAGAGAAAGAAAAAAGGAGAAAGAAGAGAAGGAGGAGGAAGGGAGTGAGAAAAGTCTGTTCTTGCTCTAATAAGGACACCAATTTTACCATAAGCAACTCACCTTAATGACTTCAAACTCACTATTAACACCTTTTGTTCCTCTTGTATCTGTGAGAAGCAAAGTGTTTATATAATGGTGTATTATAAATGCATGTTTCTTCAAATTCTGTGTTGACCTGTTGATAACATGAAATCATTTGGGGTGAGATTTATGTGTCATGGGCATTGGAGTGTAAAAAACGTCATGCTCATTTCCCTAACTGCCTGTACACAGCTGGAGAGGGAGTGTTGTTTGTAGAAGGAAAGGAATTGCTATTTAGATAATTTGCTGATACATATACAATACTCATTTTCTATCACGGGAACAATTTCTTTCTTTTAAGATAAAATATAAGTTTATTCTCTGAATATAGACAATTTGAGAGAAAAAATTC